>SPJY01003964.1:466143-542088 GCA_005191435.1 Raddia distichophylla
GTATGTATGTATGTATGTATGTATGTATGTATATTAAGATGCTGAGAAAACAAGGAAGAGCAAGAGTAGACCTTGTTGGCTCAAACACATAGTTTAATCTAAATTTTGTGTGCTTTTTATATGCGTCCTCAAGATCAACAAAAAAAAATTTAAAAAAAGTTGGCTTTGTGTTCTTCAAGAATAAATACTAGTGTCTTTGAGGAAATATGTATCTACGAAGCACCAAACCAATTGACCAGTAGTTAAGGCCTGCTCACACACTCACACCTCCTCAACTTTTATATATGCAGGTGTACATTGCTTTTGTGAAGAGAGATCTACCTTTATCTGGTAGCTAGTGATAGAAATTTATTTCGGTAGTCCACTTTCAACAGAAATACTCTTATCACAAAATTCATGCTTCCAATATAAATAGGAGTGCACAATCCAAGCCATACTAGCTTCTCTTTTGTTGCCTGATAGACTGAGTACCGATGGTGGAGGGGCACATAGCTTAGTTGCTTCGTGAGCATGCATGTCGACCAGTACAAATATTACACGCATATATACATATACATGGCTAGCTTAGTGACTGAAAAATGAAAATGGGATCGGGAGGCTTCAGGAATGCAGAAAATGCGTGCTTCGTATTTTTCGGAAAGCTGTAAAACACTCCGAGATCATTGTTTGGGTCAAACTCAAACATAAATCATCGTTGATGAGACGGAAGTCCACCTGAGGCAGTTGCTTCACATAAATCGTCTCTCGTCAGTCGTCTAAAAGCATGCAAACCTTCATGTGGCCTTCCACGTCAAGGATGAGAGATATCCCATTAATAAACAAAACTATGACAGAGAAACAATGACAGAGAGGATAAAAAGAGGTTTGCTGTGGGCACCGCAATGCTCGACACGGGCATTGCTACACCATTTTATTGTATTCCGAAGTCAATAACTAAAAAGACAAGTTCCACCACGTCCATTAAACCTTTGACGATGTCAGAACTAGTTTGGTGATACCTTGTGTATTTTGCACATTAATTATTGATTGCAACATGATTTTATAACTTGTTAATGTGTATTATATGTTTTGTTGATGCAAATAAAAATTTTTACATTTATGAATGTATTCTATGGTGTACATGTTTGTAAATAAGTTGCCGAATACTGTATCTACACCAAGATGCAGCATGCACTGCATGCCCTTGGGCACAGAACACTAGTGACGAGTCAAACTAAAGCCTCTCACTATCACGAAACAAAAAGTAACGGGTAAACATTTTATACATCACTTATACGTGTCGTCGGATGCCTATGAGGTCATCTAGGAGACAATGATAAGTGGCGTACCCTATTAAAAGACTAGCCTTTTATAGAGGCCTTGGTATTCTAAATTGTGTTAAAAACGTTTTTTTTTTTTACATCGGAGGGAGTAATTGCTCCCTAGTGAGCATGCATATGGAGGAGCACAAATATACGTTACGTGCACACGTACTTTCTATGTGGCCAGTGAGTCAATGAGTTAAAATGGAATGGGGAAGCATCGACCATCGAGAAGCTGGTAAAAACACCGACATTCGTTTCGGACGAACTCAAACTTGCTGCGGACCACTTGGAAGCTCGCCGGAGGCAGCTGCTCCACTGAAAGCATCTCTCCTGGTTTGTCCGGCATCATATGCAAACTTGCATGTGCTCTTCAGCTCAACAACGACGCACCGGAATGGGTAGAAGACAAGATTGCAACACTGCTGCAAAAAACGAAAACGACGACACGGCAACGCTGGTGATTCGTCATCGGTTCTAATCACTATCACGGACGGTTCTACGAGAGAACCGCTAATGATAGTAGGTGCTAGAAGATACAATTTTGATTGATAATAAACAGTTTAAAAATATATTAAGTCCAACTAGACACTTTTCACACCATCTACCACTGTATTAGCACTCATATATATTGTGCTGTTTTGCGAGAAATGTAAATATATGAATAGTTGGACTCAAAGTGATGATCTCCTCGCTCTAACCCACACCAACCATCTCATGCACCATTTCTGACCTAGGATATGCATGTCATTAAATTAAGGTTTATTTTATAAATCTTTAAACAACTTTTTGACCATGTAAATAGGATCAAATCGAAAAAATTCAACTACAAAGTTGTATATCTTCTCGAGAGCTATAGTTTTTACGTATATATTATTTCCATCCAACTTCGTTTGAATGAATTATAAATTGTTTAACATTGTAAATAGCGTTTGAGCATCTAAATTGCTTCAAATATCAAAGATGACAATTACAAAGTTGTAGATCTCATTGATAGCGAGAATTTATATATAAAATTTGTTTCAATATGCAAGCTCATATTGATAAATTACAAAAATGTAAAGATGAAAAAAGTTGTATAAATTGTATCACCGGTTGTTTTTGTCTAGAATTGCCAGTTATAATATCCTATCAATGGTGGTTCCGTTAAAAACCGGCAATGGTAATATTTTTAGAATCATTGGCTGTTTTCTTATAGAAGTGACAGTGATATATTAGCCTATCAATGGCGGGTCGTTTATGGACCCACCAGTGAAAGTATTAGCGATTCTATTAAAAAACAGGCTGTTATAATTTGTTATTACTCACTACTAGGGAAAGGAGCTATACAAGCGGTTGGTAATGCCTTTACAAGCGGTTTTAAAACTAATGTCTCGCGGAGCATCACAAGCGGTTCTAGGAACCGCTTGTAATGGTGCACTACTAGGGAAAGGAGCTATACAAGTGGTTGGTAATGCCTTTACAAGCGGTTTTAAAACTAATGTCTCGCGGAGCATCACAAGCGGTTCTAGGAACCGCTTGTAATGGTGTCTAAAAAGGCAAATAATATTGGGGGAGGTGAGATTTGAACCCAGGACCTCATGACTCACACCTCACCCAGCTAGCCAACCCACCCACACGTGATCTTTGATGAGATAGGAAGATCTTTCTTTTTATCTATTCGAAAAAGGACCCTCTAGATGCAGTTGGGGCTATTAAACCGCTTATAAAGGCCAAGCATCCTAAGCGGTTTGTGTGCCCAACCGCTTCTAGAGCTCTAGTAGCGGTTGGGCACATGAACCGCTTAGGATTTTTGGTTTTTAGAAGGGGTTCTTGCCCCCAACCTCTTATAGAGGTCCACTCCTGGCTTGGGGCTGGTTTGGGGCTATTAAACCGCTTGTAAAAGTCCGCTCCTTTTTTTTCAACCGCTTAGGAAAGTCAGTTCCCTAGTAGTGACTAGTGGTTGTCATCATTGATGGTTTTTCGATGTGATAGGCGCGGGGTGGGGTGGGACAGGCCTCATCATTGATAGTTTTTGGTCCATAAGCTAGTGATGAGAAAACATGAATGCTCTCATTTCTGTATTAGTGCAAGGTAAGTAGCTGCTTTTGGTCTTGTTCCTATAGCTTAAAGCCAATAGATATTTTTCTATTTTCAACAAATTAATCACGCTGTTCTCTTTTATACATGCATGTTTCTCTTGCTTTCCGCACTTTAGTTAGAAGGTCGATTGCCCTGAGCGGTTGGTAACCTCGCAATTTTTACACTGCTCATAAAAAACAAAGAGGAAAGATTGCATTGTACTATACCTTGTTGGCCATATGTTGATAACAATTTATTTATTTAATTTTGTTTTCAACGAATTGATCATGCAATTCTTTACATGCATATTCTTCTTTTTTATATTTTTCTCTAGTGAGATGGTTGATTTCCCCATCCATTTCGTAGCCTCCCAATTTTTTTAAGGGGCTGAGAAAACAAGGAAGATTAAGACTAGACCTTGTTGGCTCCTGACACATTGTTTAATCTAAATTTTGTGTGCTTTTGATATGACACTTCGAGATCAACAATTTTCTTTTTTAAAAAAGCTGGTTTTGTGTTTTTTGAGTATAAATACTAGTTTCTATGAGGAAATATCTATGACGCACCAGACCGTCTGACTAGCCCTTAAAAGCCTGCTCATACCCTCACACCTCCTCAACTATTATGAGGTGTACATGTGCTTTTGTGAAGAGAGATCTACCTTTATCTAGCTAGCGTTAGAAATTTATTTCAGTAGTCCACATTTTCAACATGAAAAAAACTCTATCACAATAATCATGTTTCCGGAATAAACAGGACTGCAAAATGCAAGTAGACTAGTTTCTTTTTTGTTGCATGGTAAACCGACTGATCAGTACCGATGGTGGAGGGGTACGTAGCTAGTTGCTTCGTGATCATGCATATGCATGTCGACCAGTACAAATATGACACGCATAGCTACATATATGTTCCTAGGCGCCAAAGTTAGTGACTGAAAATAGGATCAGGAGGCATCACGAAAGCACAAAATGAGGGCTTCATAACTTTTGGAAATCCGTAAAACACTCTCGGACCATTGCACTACCGGAGAACGGGACTTTCCTACCGGCACATCAATACTAGTTGGGCCCAAAGTGGGACTGGCAGTGGCAATAGTACTGGTTCAACAGCTAAGGGGCCGTGGGACCATATCAGTACCGGTTGGTGGCTCCAACCATTACTAACTGGCCAGTAATGTTTGCCCACCTAGCGCCATGGGGAATTCAGTACTGGTTTGTGGCTCCAACCGATACTGGACTGTGGTATTTGAACCGCTTCTTCTTTCTCAGCCAGTCCCCACCAGAGCAGCACAGTGGCGCCCGAGTCCCGACTAGAGCAGCACAGTGGCGGCCGAGAGCAAAAGGGATTAGGGGAAGTGCTGCCCAAATTTTTATTTTGTGGTCCAATTAATCAAAGCGCATGTTAATCATGGTTAGCAACTTAATTGGTCACCACATTTCTTGCTATATGGTGCTTCAATTTTGCTTCAAACATGGATAAAGTTTGATTTTTGTTCCATTTATGATCTATGAAGATTATCAATGTAGATCAATAAATAGCTCATTCTTTTGTAGCCTAAGCTTAAAACTTATTTGATTTATGATGTGGCTAGCATTGAAGGTGTAGATCTATCTCAATTTTAGGTTAATTTTGGTTTAATGATTAATAAATAATTTTGAATCTAAGCATGGATCGAGCAATTGATCTTTTGTGTGCCTCATTAGGTGGCAAGAATTTACTGTGTATGATTGCAATTTGCATAACTTTTGAATCTAGATTTTGAATAACATGTCAAGCATTTAATCATTATATTATAATCAACGTAAAATTATGCATTGAAATAAATTAACTATAATTTTGGTTTTGATTTTGGGAATTGTTTAATAATTCATTATCTTTGTGTAACATAATATAGATGGCCTAGGGAAGGATGTACACGGATCGACGCTTCCCGAAGTTTTTGCAGGGTTTGCACGCTTTACTTCGTGCGGCAACTGCATGCACGACGTCGGGCTACATATGGTGTCCATGCGTGGACTGCAAGAATGAGGAGTGACAATAATTCGGCCACATTCACTTTCATTTGCTTACTGGAGGGTTAATGCCAAACTATACTTGTTGGACCAAGCACGGTGAAGAGGATTATAAGGGAAGACAACAAAGAAGAAGAAGAAGAAGAAGAAGAAGAAGAAGAAGAAGAAGAAGACAATATCCCGGACACTGGCCAAGGGGAGTTTGTAATGATGACTTGAAAAGTTGCTGGTGTATGGATAAATAGAATACGAGAATGGAAGACCGTATGAAAATTTTAAGTGCATGTGAGAGGACTATGGTACACTGCTGTACCCAGGCTGCCAACACAAAAAGTTGCGAACTGTACTCGGACTGTTACAACGAAAGGCTACTAATGGATTGTCTGACAAAGAATTCGATGAGTTGTTATGCCTAATAAAAAAGTTGCTTTCAAAGGGTAACACTCTGCTTGAAAGTACATATGACGCCAAGCACGTCGTTTGCTCTTTTGGGTTGGAGGTACAAAAGATACATGCATGTCGTAACGATTGTACCCTTTATTGGAATGAGTACGAGAAATTGGAAGGTTGTCCAGTTTGCAAAACTTCGCATTATAAGACCAGGCGTGATGACCCAGGGGAGGTAGAGGGGGAAGTAAGAAACACGGACCCCCCGATGAGGTGGTGTGATATTTCCCTATAATCCCCCGCCTAAAATGTTTATTTGCAAATAGAAGGCATGCCCAGATGATGCGCTGGCACAAAGAAGATCGTAAGGACGATGGAAGGTTAAGACACCCCGCTGATGGCTCCCAGTGGAGGAAAATCAATAGGATATAAATCCTGCAACCAATGCTTAGAGGATACGGACTGTTGGTACCAAAAAAATTCTCGGAAGGTTGCGTACATGGGCCACTGTTGATTCCTCCATCTGAGGCACCAGTTATGGAGGAAGGGTGACAATTTTGATGGGACACTTGTATTTTCTATGCTAAAGGATCTGAAAGTAGTATTCAGAAATGGTCGTGTTAGCAAGTATGTCATGACTGAACAAGGTCATGAGAAGCCCATTTTGAAGAAGAAATTTATATTCTGGGACTTCACTTATTGGATAGACTTAGGTGTATGCCACTCATTGGACTTCATGCCTATCACAAAGAATGTATGCTTTAACATGCTAGCTTACGTAGATATATATGGCAAATCAAAAGATATACTTAAAGCACGAAAGGACCTGCAGCTACTTCGAGTCAGGAACGACTTATATAAAAAATGAGTAAAAGGACAACGTTACCTCCACCCTGCGAGCTACACTCTGAGCAAGGAAGAGAAAAAGAGCATTATAAAGTTCTTGAGAAGCGTAAAGGTCCCCTCTGTGTACTCCTCTAACATGAAAAGGCTGATAAACACAAAAGAGAATAAGATCGTACACCTAAAATCACATGATTGTCACGTGATGATAATACAGTTACTCGCAATGGTGGTGAGAGGTATTCTACCACACAGGGTTTGAGGGACAATCATAAAGTTGTGTTTGTTCTTCAACACCGTGACGCCGAAGGTTCTCGATCCGAATAAGCTATCTTATTTGTAGGATAACGCAGTAGATAGTCTGGTCAACCTTGAGATGATCTTCCCTCCGTCTTTCTTTGATATTGTGGTTCATCTCCTAGTCCACATTGTGAAGGAGAGAGAAATTCTTGGACTTGTGTTTCTTCACATTATGTACCCCTTCGAGTGGTAGAAGGCCATACTAAAGAAGTATTTTCGTAATTGGTCTCGTACAGAAGGTTGCATTGCCCAAGGTGTTGGCACAAAGCAGGTGATCGAGTTCTGTGTCAATTACATTAACGATCTGAGTCCGATTGCTATCCCAATATCACGTCATGAGGGCATGTTACGAGGAAAAGGGACTCCAGGGAGAAAAGAATGCTTTTGCGATGATCTATATTCATTTAAACAAGCACATTTCACTGTATTGAAGCAAGAAGCTGTAGTGGCTCCCTATATCCATGATCACAAGATGGTGCTACGTGAACAATGCGCACATAAGTCAGATAATTGGATCACAGTCGACCAAATGGATCATTTCGGCGGATGGTTACAAAATCAATTGATGGCTAAGCAAACAGACGATGATGTATTCAAACCTTTGGCTCGGGGACCATCCATGACAATCCTATCGTTCCAAAGGTATGAAATAAATGGCTACACATTTTACACAACTGCCCAAGATAGAAAGAGCACCAATCAAAACAACAGCGTTCATAAAGATGCATTGCACAACAATGGAAACATGTGAACCTATTATGGTTTTGTAGAGGAGATATGGTAGTTGGACTATGCAGCTTTGAATGTCCCTCTGATTCGGTGCCAATGGGTGAAATTGCTAGCCGTGGAAATTGACGAATACGGTATAACAACCGTGGACCTCAAGCAAATGGCTTGCAGGGATGAACTGTTAATGCTAGCCAATGATGTCACACAGGTATTCTATGTGATGCACATGGCCAGCAAATCGAAAAGAGGAAACAAAAAGAAGTAGAAGACTAGCAACACCGATCAGCCAAAGCGCCACGTGATGCATCCGAGTAAAAGAAGGATTGTTGGAGTTGAGGGCGTAACAGTTCGATGAGTTGCCGCCTCTCACGGTGGATGTAGACCTCAGTGCCCTAAATGATACTAACGAATCACCCTATGTACGCCGTGATCATAATGAAGGATCACTTGTAAAAACAAAATATGTTAGCAAATAAATCCATCTGTCTTGTATAGTTTTGTAATGCACATGATTTTTAGATTCTAGTGTATTTCTACCTTTTCTATAAAATAAAAGTATTTTTGTCACGGAGCTATAAATAATTTTCTGTAATTTATACTCATTATGTTGTTTTTAATTGACTCTTTTGACTTGTCTACACGCCTTTGACTATTCGTTTTATCATTAAATGTATTTTAAGCATGACTTATATTTTTTTCATGTTTTGCACTAAATTTTTTAATAAGACGAGTGTTCAAAGGTGTGTTGAAAAGTCAAAGGCATCAAATAAAAAACAGACGAACCATTTATTTGTATGATTTCGATGAAGCTAGGTATGTATAAATATTTTTGTGCTTTTACCTATTGACAACGAATTTTCAGTCACACTGGCTAGCAGCACGCGACGCGGTGGGCACTCACCTGCTGGTCGTGGGTTCTAGTCTCGGCTATGCCCCGTGCACGCAAACTTTTTTTTCCGCTCAACTTACCGTTTTCCCCACTATTTTGGTGCACGTAGGGTCTTTATTCCCGGTTGGTAACAGACACTTTACTATTTTACAAAATAATATCACGGCCGCCAAGGGGCGCGAGTTCTTTCGGGACATCTCATGCGCTTTGGTGTACCTAATCGCATCATCACCGAGAATGGCATTCAGTTATAGAGCAGCAAATTCCAAGACTGGGGCGAGGAGCTAAGCATCAAAATCTGCTTCACCTCAGTGGCTCATCCAAGAAGCAACGGGTAGGTCGAACGTGCCAACGGATTAATTCTACAAGGACTCAAAGCGAGGATCTTCGATCGTCTAAAACTGTATGCCACGCGTTGGGTAAAGGAGCTGCCTTCGGTTCTCTGGGGGGCTCAGAACAACCCCAAGTCGAGCGACCGAGCAGACACCCTTTTTTCTAGTCTACGGCTCAGAAGCAGTCCTCCCGACTAAATTGAAGTTCCGCACTCCACGAGTGCGCAACTACAACAGCAACCAGTCGGACGAAGGAAGAATGGAAGACCTCGACAGGCTCGAGGAGTTCAGGGAAGCAGCAATGATCCAGTCGGCTAAGTACCAAAAGGGCATGCGTCGTTATCACCAGCGCAATGTACAGGGCCGTGCGTTCTCTAAAGGAGATCTGGTCCTCCGAAGGAATCAGAAGCACGAGCATAAACTCTCCCCACTTTGGGAATGCTCCTATGTGATTGATGAGGTGACACGCCTGGGGGCTTATCGACAGAAGCGAGAAGCCGGATCAGACGTGCCTAATACCTGGAACATCGAGCAGCTACGTCGTTTTTATTCTCAAATCTTATATTCAAGTATTGTGTAATTTGTCCCTTGTTTGATTTGCTGCTCAGCCGTAAACGACTAAGCAGTAAGTCGGGGGCTACACTAAATAGTGTGCGGAGTCAACCGCACCCTATCTTATTAATAAAATTGATTTATCTTTACATGTGTTGATCGAATTTGAGTATTATGAAAATTCTTGAGTAGTGGCGCTCATGCTTGCCAAAGACAATGTTTAGCCACCTGGTATGTGCATAGGGAGAAGGCCAAGTGCTTATTCCTAGCACTCGGGGGCTGGACTACTCGGCAGAAGCGTTATACAAAAAAGGATAAATCGCATGTTCAGATAAATTAAAGATCAAGCTACACTGAGGATTAATTGAATATTTTGGAGTCTAGTCATCTACAGACTTAATCTTTAGCTATCGAGGCGGAGATATCGCGAACTTCTTTCATAAAAGCGGAGGCCTCCTCTTCGTTACAAGCAAATCCCTCTCGCACAGCTTCAAGGTCCATGTTGGGATAGTTCGACTTGGTAATAGCCAAAGCTTGGCTGATGCCAGTTGTTGCTGCCTCCCTCGCGAGAACCTTGATCTGTGCGAGAATGTCTTCAAGGCACGCTATGAAGATCTCGGCATCTAACGGCAGCTCGTCTTCAGGATAAAGGTACTGGAGTGCTGGAGCCGTCGCCTTCCAAGCGCGGTCCCAGAGCTCATTGGCAGATTTCACTCTTTCATCGAAGACTTGGAATTGCGCCTTTGTCTTCTGTTGATAGGCTGCAAAACCAGTCGGATATCATCAATCAGTCGGGCTTCAGTGGATTTGAGTCAGGGAGAGCCAGAGATAGAAAGTTACCCTCTAACTCCTTGGCCGATCTGTCGGCTTGGGTATTGGCCAGGAAGACTTCTCCCTCCATGGCCTTATGCCTCGCCTCCATCACCTACTGATTTTCCCTCAAAGCTTTGTACAAAGGTGCAAGTGAAGCATTAATCTCAAAGGAGTTTTCCATAATTTCATGGGAGTTTAATATCACTCGGGAATGCTCACCTTGAATGGTATTGGTTTCTTATACGTGGCGGAGTCGGAGTTTAGTAACTTCTCTTCGGAGCTCCTCGATCTTGCCGCGGTACTGGGATTTGATCACGTAGAGTGCGTTGTCGAACTAGTCACGAGATTTCAGCTCACCTACGGCTCTTCCCAAGCACATGGACTTCTGTTTTGATCTCTTGCACATGCGCTGCATGGAGACAGGAGGGAAAATCAGTCGAATTCAGTTATGTTGAACGAGAATTCAAGACATGAAGAGATCTTACTTCAAATATATCGGTACTGAATTTTGACATGTTTAGCATCACCGCCCATTCTTCATCTTCCTGCTCATCATTGACTTCATAGCCTTCCATCTATTTCCTCCATTTCACTTGGATGGGAGGAGGATTGGCGCTGGTAGAAAGGCGAGGAATCTCCTCGATTTTCGGCTCTGAGCTTTCCGGAGCCGGGGCTGGGATTTTACCCTATGCCGATGAGGATAGGTGATCTGCAGATGGTGGTGGGGAAGTAGGTTGAGGTGCTGCATGCTGAGTTGGATCTTCAGATGGAGTAGGCACAGCTTGGCGGTCAGATTTAGAAGGAGCGAAAGCTGGCGTCTTGGTGCTGCGCTTGCCTGGCATGGCACTCAAGACGGGTTTCCTATGAGTGTTTGAAGTTTTCAAAGACTTTGGTTTCAATACAAATAAGGAAGAATGAAGTTGTGAGGGACAACCTTCGCGACGGAACAAATTTGGTTCCAACCCAAGCGGATTGACCACTCGGAGCGGAGCCGGAAGGCCTTTTGGCCTCTGGTGTGGCCTCTGGGTTGGCGGCTGGAGGAGTCGGAGGGCATGGCGATCGTCTGGTAGGAGCTGGGCTAGGCTCCAAAGCTGGGCGATGACGACGCAGAAGTGGGACGTTATCCTCATCATCATCTTCGTCCGAGTCCCTCAGGACAACTCCCTTGCCCTTCTTGGGTGGAGGGGCATCAGCCGAGTCCTCTGCACGATGCTTAGGCGGTGCCTCCTTATGGCTGGGAGCTTCGGGGACTGGATATGTGGAGAAGAATGCGCCGCGTCCCTGCGCAAAGATTAAATCAGATCAATCATGATATATTTCCTGAAACCACAGTAAACGCTGAGAGGAATTTTTCTGCTTACCGCTGGAGGGGGATTCGACAGACAGTATGTGGTCGGACAATCCTTGTTCTCTATGATCGAGCCCGGGGTGAAGAGCTCAGTCACTCGGGAGATCAAATCCTTGTGTGATATTGGATCTTCGGTTTCTCGGGTGGTGTCCTGGACTCCCGAGTACTCGTACCCGAGGTGCACCCTCTCCTTGATAGGTTGAACATGGTGGACATTGTAGTTCATGACTACGCCGATGCCGGTCAGCCTGGCGGACTTCGGTCTACCGATGAGGATAAGCAGCTCCTTGACAGGGAAGGCCAAAGCCGCGGAGGAAGAAAGACTCGAAGACTACCACCTCGTCAGAGCGAGGGGTGGGGGAGGACCCACCATTGGCGGTGCGCCATGAGATCAGCTCTTCCGAGGGGAGCACGCCGGCGGAGACAAGTTTCTACAGCCTCCGGTCGGTGGTAATGGATTTCATTCACTCTTTGGAGCTCTTGGTTTCTTTTGGGGTGGAGGGAGACGGTGGAGCCATTGCTGATCGGCGACGGTGGCGGCGGAGAACACGAGGAAGGAGAACCCTAGCGGTGGCGGAATTCATTGGAAAAGGCGAAAAGGCTGGTGCGAAAAATGGGCGGGATGAACTAACTCTGTTTCCCTGTTCCTAATATATGATAACAGGCTACGTTGCACATTCTGGGCCAAGCTTTGTCTCGCGCTGGATACGGCCTCTTTGTGAAGGCTCGGGTAACCACTCGGGTGGCCGAGTGCTTTTTCCCGAGAGGTTTGCTGAAGCGCTGGATGTCGGTCTGGGAGCGCGTAGCTCTAATTAACTACTCGGATGAAGACGAACGCGACTGGGAATTCGTTGAATATCAATTAAAGACAGAAGATCAATACAGGGGATTTCACAGAACATCCAAAAGATTTTTCATTAATGGCTCTTAGGCCAGATTACATATTTTCCGTGGCGCAGCGCAGTGAGCTAGGGCTCGTTGCTGGCTCACAAAGAAGCAGAAGAAAAAGGGGACTACTCCGATGACCACCCCACATTGAGAATGGAGGAGACGAGCGCATCCTTCAGAGGGGTGCGTGCTAGGAAGAGTCGCGGATGGCCGTTGATCAGAACCCTGATGGCTCTCTGGGCGGTCTGCTCCGCGTAATCCTTTCGCCAGCGTTGCCATTCGGCAGCAGTAGCGGCTATGGCGGCGGCGACGTGAGCGTGCTCCTTGGCGTAAGCGGCTTCCCAGGGATCCATCGCTCTCTCTTGATTTTCCGTTGCAATGGGAGAAAGGGGAGAAGAGATTTGGGGTTTTGCCGAAAAGGAAAGGAAAAAAAAACTCGCAGATTGGATGTGAAATCCGTGGACCTCCCAAGCTTGCGAAGGGGATTTAACTAATGCTCAAAAAAGCACCCATATTAGCAACTCTGCAGTAATTTGGAGCTGGAGATACTGATTTTTATTAAAGAGATGTGACACATATCATAAAGACCCATTGTTAGTTGATAAGTAACAACATGCGAACCACGACATCGCAATATACTTTGAACAAGGTTTGGATCACTGTGAGTACTTTATGAAAATTGACCGGTGGCTTGAAACTGATCTGAGAGGGATCAAAGCAACCAAGCAGTGCTAAACCGCGCCCACATAAGTTACATGCAAAAGTAATATAGTGATGGTTTGCATCCAGACTCAAGCAAGGTTTTGCACAGCTGAGGATAATGAGCAAAAGGATGCGTCTTATTTCAACTAGTCGAAAATTTCAATGTTAAGCAAATCTGTATTCCTCTTACGGCACTGAAGGGAGCATATAACGTGCATACCAAAATGATTAAGCAAGGTGGGGATGTAATGTACGTAGTAAGCATATATTTGGTTTAACCACAAAAGGGGTTGTTTTGTATGTTGTTTTGGAAGGTGTGTTATTATTTTTAAATTTTCAGCAATTGTATTCATTAAGTTGAAACTTCTTGTTTTAGTTTGAAAAGAGAAATCAATTACAAAGGTTTTTCTACTTCTTTAAATAAATACATATGTATGTATAAAAAAATCATTTCTCCAAAATATTTCTTTTGAACAATAATTGTTTCGAAATCTCCAACACTTTACTTTCACTGTTTAGGATTTTATTTTCTTTTGAAAAGTTTCATCAAACTTCTTTCAAAGGAAAAGTTCTAAAAATAAAAATGGTCCAAACAAAAAATGTTCTAACAAAAAAAAGGGATGTTTTTTAAAGAATAATATAGGAAGGATTCGATTTACAAAAAAATTGCATTTTCTTTATATATAAATAGGAAAATGAAAATGGTTTTTTTTAAACAAAAGAGGACAACCTCCGCATGTTTCCATGCAAAATTTTCCTCTCTTTGTTTTTTAAAAAAGAGGACAATCTCCGCATGTTTCCATGCAAAATTTTCCTCTCTTTATTTTAAAATAGTTTAGAGCTTCATGTGTACGGTGAATAAGTAGCTGATAATGTTGGCATCATTATAACAACTAATTTGTTATTTGTGCTATATACCATGCTTGAGTTGGTTCTTAGTTGCGTCTAGTATCGCTTTAGCGCGTATGCAAGATAAAAGAGTATTGGATCTCTTCGACTGGATCTTAATATTGAGTGCTAAAACCAAGTTTCCGAAACAATTTTAAATTAAGTGGGATGTCACTTAGCCTCCATCTTTTTCCAACAATCCCGGGACGTCAAGAAGGAAGCAACGGGCAAAGGGAAGCAACATGCAAGGATACAAGTCACAAGTGGATAAAAAATTTCTTTCTATTCTCTCTGTCTCGTCTCTACATTCTTCCCTTGTTCAAATATATTGCCTACCTATTTCCGCTGGAAGTTTGGATCAAGGAGTCATATTCAAGAATGAAGAAACGGATGACAGTGCAAATCGTTTGTGGAACGAGATTTCTTTCTGTTCTCTATCTTTTCTTTGTAATTTCTGTATCGTGCCCCTTTTGGTAAACTGCTATTCCCTTTTATCTATTCTTGCCTGAAGATTTGATTGAGCATACCGCCAAAGAAAAGGAAACATTGGAAACCAAAGATGGCCATAGGAGATGTAAAGGAATTATATTGCTCAATGAGGAGAAAAGAGTTATGAGTCAATAGGCAACAAAAAAACTGAAGATCTTGCCTAAAGGATACCGATAAACCCCAATGTTCACACCAGGGAGATAAAAAACGATCGTAGATATTGGAACCAAGTAAATGGAAGCATCAGAGTATGCAGCCAAAGCGTGTTGGGTCATGACCCACAGGCCCAGGATTTTCAGATTATTCCGAGACCCTTCTCCGAATCAGATGGAGGAGCGAGATTCCGTTAAGGGTTTGTGACATCCTAATAAATATTAGGATGTCCCAAGTTTCATTTAAAAAGAAAAACTATGTAAAATAATTTCTATTATTTTTCTAATATGAAAATCCCAAAATTTATAAACAATTATTTACATATAAGAAATTATTTTATTAATTATTTTCATTATGATTTACAATTTAGAAAAATCCAAACTTTACGATTTTAAATACAAAAGCTCTCTCCTCGCTTTTATCCGTTCCTCGATCGGAACCCTAACGTTCTGTCCCAATTGAAACCCTAACTCGATTCCCTCGACCAAAACCATAAAACCCCTAATTAAGTCGGTCGACCATCCCCTTCCTCAACATAAATCTTACACTCCAGGTCGAGTCAACCTCTCTCTCTCTCTCTCTCTCTCTCTCTCACACACACACACACACACACACACACCCACCCGAAACCCCTAGTTTCGGTTGACCTCCGTAACAACCCTCGTGGGTCGAATGTCCGCCCCTCTCGACCGACGAACCCCGAAACCCTAACCTTCCGCCGCCACGCCCAAACAAATGCCCCAATCGAAACCCTAGTATCCACCAAGCTAGATCACTCTCATGGAGCAGGAGGTTCGTGGCTTTGAGGTGCTATAAAAATTATGGGAATTTTCCTCCCTATGTGTCAATGTGTATTGAAGCACTCCACCAAAAATTTCCATAATTCAAACAACACAAGCTGCTTTCTGCAAAGCAAAAGCAGATTCTTCAGAGTTTGTTTCTACTTGGAGCAGAGAGATGATGGCATTATGTTGCTCCAAAAATTGTGGACATTTTTCTCCCTATGAAACCATAAGTCTGAAACACTCCACCAAAAATCTCCTCAAAAATCCATGCACAGAAAATATGAAAAATCAGACACCATAAGTTGTCAAGAACTTCGAGCAAAAAGTTTAGGGCTCGGTTTTGACTTCATAGCTCCCAAATGGAGAAACCAATGGACTTCAAATTTTTATCAGAGATGGGTATATGAGTCACGCATCGTTTCCAACTAGAATCATCCCAAAATGATTTTTATATATCTTTCTACAAAGCTTTTACTGACTACTGCGCATAGGAAAGTTTCTGAACAGATTTGCAACAAGTCAAGAACTTGATCTCTTGCCTCTCATATGATTGCAAAGAGTGTGGTAAATCATATTAGCAACCTCAAGGAATCATAGACCATCAACCAGTAAAAAATCACCAAGACTCATCTCCAAATAAGTGCTCCAAAAGGGGAAACAAAAGAAAGAAGAACTTGGAGTAAATCAACACAAGATGATCATGAAGATGAGAGATTTCATTGCATAGAAGTTGGGGATTACAAACCTCACTCCATGTGGTCATAAGCACTCTAAGTGCCACCCTTACACACCCAACTCACCTCTCTATTTCTGTAATTTTCAGCTCCAAGGGGATGAGGAGGAGGTGCTCCCCTCCCCCTCTATTTATAGCCCAAGGGTGAGATGCCCTACACCCTAGAGCCCATCTCCACCCTTCATTTGAGGATGAGAGGTGTACAACACACACTACAAGACACACTCCCGAGAGAGAATATTCTCCACATATTACTCCGGGAAATATCTTCGCAACTTCTTTGGTCGCCAGCCCACGCCTTGGCCCATTGGTCAGAACCAGCTTCGCCACCAGGTTACCGACGCCGCAGCCTCCAGCTGCCTCAGATTCCTTGCCATGGCTAAGCTTCTCGAGTACACCACCTCATGTGATAGCTAGGTCAACGAACCCGATCGCTTGCATGCCTCCAGACACACCAGCCTCCAGCTGTCCCCACGAAACGTCAGCCACGTACCCGCCGATAGCTGCATCACTAAGGTGAACACACACAAAACCAACACACCTTACCTCACCTGCAAGATTATTCATCACAAAATTTCCAACATCATAATCCCTTCTTGACATCACAATTAGGAAGCCCTAACACACCACATGTCAGCTTAACAAATTCCACCGGACCACGTCCGATCAAAACAATTACCTAGTCCAAGCTCAGCACAAATTCCATTTAACATTCTTCAAAACACTTCAAATTTCATCTTGTCACATATATTCATCGTCAAAACCGGGGTGCTCTCCACATGGGTCTCAACAACCTTTCCTTTGTACCTAGGTCGGTCAAGCCAACTACTTCTCTCTCTTTCCACTAACTTTTCCCTTTATCTCATTGACCAAAACCCTAATCCATCTGGTCGATCTGTCCATCATCCCTGGACCAAACCCCAATCAACCGACGTCTTCCGAGACCCAAATTCCACTGACCTCCTTGTAGCCTGACCGGTCGAACTTCCGTTTCTTTCCGTCGAAATCCTTCCGAAATCCTGGCTAACTTAATGCCTTCCGTTGCCGATGCTATATAAACCTATTGGCAGCCACAAAAATGATCCAACTCCGCCAAAATCCCAATTGGACCTACAGCCCACAGCCCATGGCCGGCCTAGATGTATTCCGCCTTAATCCCTCCCAATATAAAAACCCAAAACACAGCAAAACAATACTTAGCAAAACACTAGCCTACTCTGTCGGTGTCTGGGAAATGCGCCTACTGAGGGCAACTAGTCCACGGACCGGCAGACGATTTTGTAGCTGGAGTGAGGCCCAACGACAACCCTTCCCAGTAGCCCGGGGCGTCGACCGAGCTCGCAGGGGCTCTGGCTGTGCGGTCTTCCTGGACTACGCCATGCGCCACCACCTATGTGCCACCCTCCCGCCGCCCGCGCCCTTGTCCTGCCGTCGCCGCTCCCTACGCTGAGCCGTCACCACGCCGGTGCTCTTCCGGGCCGGCGCCGAGCCTTTGCCCTAGCCCCACCCCAGAGCTGCAACCCCGCACCGCCGCCTGCTCACCCGCCGCCGCCGGTGCCAAGCCGCTGTCGCCTCTGCCCTCCGCCGGAGCTGCCTTGCCACCAACGCGGCCTTGTCGCCGCCACACCCGAGCAACCGCCGCCTGGGCGACCTCGCTGGAGCGCTGCCCTTTTTTCCAATCAAGTGGCCTCCCTCTCCATGTGGCTTCCTCTCTCTCTCTCTCTCTCTCTCTCTCCCTCTCCCTCTCCCTCTCTATCTCTCTCCTGTGTATGGCTGTGTGAGGAGAGGTCAGGAACAAGGGAGTTCCCCCCTTTTAATTTCATCTCACGGCTGGGCCAAGACCAAATACTATTCATATGAACAATGTTCCTTAGTAATTCCATATCTTCTAAACCACAAGCCCAAATAGCTTCACATTAATTTTTCTATTATCTTTTGGATCTATTTTACCTACTGTATTAATTTGGTACTTTTAGGAATTTTTCCCTGCAGCAACATCTTCGCGTGCGCCTCGTTTGTCGTGCGGTCATCGCTGACTTTACCGAGCAACCGTTTAGCGACGCCATCGAAGAGAAAAATACTCCAGCCTGGGTTTGCACGAATATGGTGCACGGTTTGAAGACCGAGGCATCTTCGATAGTAACTTGCTTAGTATTTTGATTTAAAATATGTTAACTACTATTTATTTGTTTGCATCTCATTTTGCGTGTAGACCATACTGTCATTTTTACTGGAATCGTGAGTGGTGATAAATTCTCGGAAGATGGTCAAGACCATGGATCACGTCAGGACATCACCATCGATGGCACCGGAGCCGTGAACCCTAACGGATTCGTGGAGGATCGTCAAGGCTCGAACTTGGGCCGAGATGCCTTCGGTGACGCTGAAGCCGTGGAATGCCGACAACCTCCTGAGAAGATGTGGAGGCGTGGAATTCGGACCAAGATGTCAACACGAACAAGGTTGATCATTAATGCCGACAATACTGTGCGAGGCCGATCGCTGCCAGGTAAGCACTAGTTGTTTGCATTTTCCTGTCCTATGTTTTACTACCTTCGTCCGTCCAAAAGTATGGGCTCTCTTGGCTATGATTTATGGCAGCAGTTTTGGACGGAGGAAGCTTTATTGTCTTTACTTTTCGTATTCACCTTTGCATGCATGTTAGAATAGTGAGTGCCTTATTCATGTTAGTCATTTACTAGCATGACTAGACCTCATTTGATGAACCCTTTACTATTCCTTAGCCTATCCTTTGACTAGAAGTGTAGGTTGCATTGAGACTTCACTATAAAATTTGCCTTGTGAGACGGATGCTTCGTGATGGTATTTTTGATCAAACCCTAAACATCTAAAACTAGTGTAGATTGCTTAGGGGAGACCCGGCAGTGATGGTTACGGGATTGTGGTGGAGATTCGAGGGTCTCCTCTAATAAGGACTCAAGCTTGTGTATTGCTAGACTAAACCTTACCGTACAACCACTTGTGCCTTCGGCCCTGGCTTAGTACACTACGAAACTCAATAACTGCTTGCTCGTAGGCTGTCCGGTTACGTTTCGTCACTATTGCCCTAGGGTGAGGCTCGCGAGCTTGCCTGAGGGGTAGGTGCGTTCCTTAGATTGAATAGCTTAAATGGGGAACGCCCTGGGCCGGTACCGATATGTGGAAGGGCCCCCTCTGCGGCGTGCACCGGGTGGGCTAGGGAAACCTAAAGAGCGGGCAGGTGAAGTGGTGGGTGTAGTAGGCTGGAAAAGTCTTGTACCGTATCTCCTACTGGATGAGACGGGGCTTGTGGGGAAATTTATACACACTCTGCATAGTTAAAACTATCATGATAGCCGTGTCCACGGTCACGGACAGGGCGAGAGGTTTGCACATGTAGATCCACCTTTACAATAATTGAACTTAACTAGAGTAGGTTGGGATTGGCCGGGTGTGATGATGCACCTTCCTTTGATGTTTGGCCTGGTGTGCTGATGCACCTTCATTTGATGTTCGTGATGATACTATAGATTCATGCATTCAACAAAACATCACTTTTGCTAAAAAATTGATTAGTAAAGGGGTCTTGTGTAAAATAGCTATTCCCCTAACCTTTGCCATTGCATTGATTTGTTAAGGATTGCTTGCTGGGTAGCCGCGTACTCATTATATCTATCGCGGATAATTTTATTATTCAGGTTGCAAGTCTGATCATGACCAGGACGGTCCAAACTATTCTTTCAAGTTGTATCAAATGAATGTTAAGAGCGCCTTTCTCAATGGAACACTCTCCGAACAAGTCTATGTTGAGCAACCGCCCGGCTTCGAAGATCCAAAACATCCCAACCACGTCTACAATCTACACAAGGCACTATATGGGTTGAAGCAAGCCCCTAGGGCATGGTATAAGAGCCTAAAGGAGTTCTGGTTGGAAAAGGGCTTCGTTATTGGAAAATGCGATCCAACTCTCTCCACCAAAAATGTGGACGGTGATTTATTTGTGTGTCAAATCTATGTTGATGATATTATCTTTGGATCTACTAATGATTTGTTTTGTAAGGAGTTTAGTCAAATTATGAGTAAACGGTTTGAAATGTCTATGATGGGCAAATTGAAATACTTCTTTGGATTTCACGTCAAGCAAATGAAGGACGGAACTTTTATAACCCAATCTAAGTATGTGAAGGACATGCTCGAGAAATTTGAAATGGAGGTCGGAGCTGCTCAGTGGCCCGATGAAGTACACCCTGGCCGTGTTCCCCGACACCTCGGCGCACGTGGTGACCCTTCTCGGGGAAGACGACGACGGCGTCCGCATGAGCGTGCTCGCCGGGGTGAAGCGCCACGCGCGCAGGCTCACCGACAGCCTGGAGGTTAACCCGGTGTTCCTCGCGCTGCTGCGCGCCTGCGCGGGGCGCGCCCAAGAGCTCCTGGTGATCGTCCAGGCCGTCGTCTCGCCCCTCAACGGAGACATGCAATCCGCGAGGCAGAGGAACAGGTATCCACCATGTCGATCCACCGACCTCAACCTTGTTCGTCCCATCCTGCGAAAACTTTGGACATGTACAGATTCCAACATTTTAGCAATTAGCAATCTGCATTGTACTGATCATTGATCGATGCGGTTTTTTGTATGGCCTCATGCAGGGTGCCAGCGCTGAAGGCGCTTGTCAGCGCGGTGGCGTCGTACCGACCACTGTGCGGGATGCTTGTCAACTACTTCGTGCGTGAAGGCCTTCTGCACAACTGCAGAGGGGACGAGCTGCTTCACCACTGCTTCACCACCATGCCTTACGAGGACACCTCGGTAAAAACATTCACTGATGTTTAATTGTCATCCATGATGATATGATATGCTTATTGACATATGGCTGGGGTTAATTATTCCTTGTCAGGTTCTGATCCGGTTCGCCGTCGTCGACTTCGACCACATCATCCTGTCGCAGTCCGGGTCCAGATGCTTGGCGGAGTGCTTCGTGAACGCGAGGAACAAGGAGCTCCTGGTCCTGGAGGAGAGGGTGTTGAGCCAAGCCAAGAAGATCTCCAAGGGCCCGTACAGCAACTACTTCATGCAGCGCGTCCTGGAGCACGGCCGCGAGGAGCTGAAGCGGCGGCTGGTGGAGCTGCTCATGGAGGACGTGGCGAGCCTGTCCCGCGACTCGTCGGCGTGCTTCGTCGTGGAGGCGTGCTTCCTGAGAACGCACTCGCCGGCGCTGCTGCAGCGCGTGCTCTCGGCGTTCCTCGTCCTGCCCGACGGCCAGCTCGCCGAGCTGGTGCAGTGCGACCGCGGCAACTACGTCGTACACAAGCTGGTCACGAAAGGCAGAGACGTAAGCACACGCATCAGATCCATCCATCTCTTGTAGTTTCAACTACGCCACAGAAATCTCACGAGCTGATCATTGTTGTTCTATGTGTGCAGCAATTCCCGGAGGAGGCACTGGCGCTGGCGCGGCGGATCGCGAGGCTGCCGCCGGCGGTGCTCCGCCAGGGGCACGGCCTGCAGGTGATGAGGATCATCAGGAGACTGTTCTGGCACCAGCTCGATTAGCCGGCCTCGCTCGAGTAGTGTATGACTGTATGTACGTAGGGCGCCAAGGTTTTGCGTGCAAAACCTGCGTGTGTTTTGTCTGAAAGGCTCTACGTGCACTGTCGTGCGTGCGTTATTTTCGTAGGTTTAGAGTATGCATGTACGTACTCTGTGTCTGTACGTCGATCTGTGACGTAGAGGTTTTGTAAGCGTTAATGTTCTATCTTGTACGTGTGTAAGTAATGTTCATGATAGCATAGTTTATGCAAGTGTACACCCGGCCCTCAGCATCTTTGGTTAAGGATTTCAGTCTTCTTTTTACGGATGCGGGTTGCATTGTTGATTATCAGAGCGCTGTTTAAGTGTGAACTGACCTACCTACCTCATGAGTCATGACCAATCACAATCCAACCCTTGTTAACCCTTTTACCCAAAGCAAGAACGAAAGTGGTTTACCCAAATGAAATTTTCTACAGTTAAAACCCAAACCATTAAATTTGATACTTCTAACTATGGTATATATCGAGTACCGAAGCCGCCATGATGCTCCCTCCCATCACACATATATATAGTTTGAATTATGTGTTAGTGAAGGTATATATGGCCGTATGCATCCAGCTAGTTGGTGCATTGACCAAAATCTTTTTTTATTATTTGAAAAAAAGTGTAAGTGAAAGTTTTTAAAACTTTAGCTCTATGTTTCTTTTTTATACATTTAGATTGGTACATGAAGATTATATTCATAATATTATAATTTTAGTAATGTTTTACATATGTGCTAATTCTCCGGCACATGAAATTTTCGTAACTATCAGCCACTTTAAAATTGCACTCTAATAACAATAATATGGCATTGCTTACCAAGGTGCAATTTTAGTATAAAATCGTTGCTTATCAATTATCTATTTCATTCGTTGATTTTTATGTTTTATTATTATTTAGATTTGCTAAATGCACATACATACCTTTTGTCTTCCTATGTTTCAAATCATCGTGTTTGTTTCATTTAATTTAAAATTGCACATAGATAATACTAAAATTGCATTTGTTAATAATATGCACCTTTGGTTGCAATTATATCAAAATCGGCTGACCCTTATTTTATTTTCAAGCGATTGTGCGGTAGACAGTCCCAATGTTATAATATACAATAATAATACGATAGGGACAAGTTAACGGATTATGTTGAACCATCGATAATAAATCTTTTGGTTTGTTAAAATAGATACATGCTGACAAAAAAGGGTGCAAACAAATAACGAGAATTTATTTCATACTATGAGGCAATTGCAGCTTTTTTCCTCACTCAGTAATCATCTAAAATGTTCAAATGAGGATAGTTCTTCTAAAATCAAGGGACTTTCCTAATAATCAACTTAACTTGGATGTTGAAAATAATATCAAATCATAATTACAAATATATCATAGCAGTGACGTCGTTTAGGTATGTTTGCTATTTTTAATAATTGATATTGATTTTATAATTGTAGTTTATATAATACATTAGAATAATTTTAGATCCACCATATGCTCAAGTCATCCTACTAAAAAAACCATACCTTTTGTCCATTTTTTCTATTTTTATATTCAAGAAAATACACAAAATATCATGAAAATGTGTAATTGAATAAGGAATTTCTTTTATTACGAACCCTATACAGCTTTCGGAATTCATATTAAAATGTTCAATCCGAATATCTAACCGTTGTAGCCCTTTGGCTATAATCTATGTTTTGTGCTTCCAGCATACTCTAGTCCCAATCGTAACGAATTTTGTTATGTACATACATGATACATCTACTACTGTTTATTAGCATCTACACAGGAACTGGGTTCAAACACATCTATTTCAATCCACTGAGTCGGTTGGAAGAATGAAATCCAGTTCATCTAGATATGTTGAAATTTTAGACAACTAGGCCTTCTAATATGATGCTTGGGGGACAGCAGTTCATCTATGGATTATACGTAGACATATTTGATAAAGAATAGCTGTAAGATGAACCCTTCTTATCTGATGCTCGGGAGACAGGAGCGAGCGGATCTTCAGAATAGAGCTTTGATCTTGACGACAAGTATGCACCTGGAACATTCGGTCTACTTGATCCAGGAGCTTGAGAGTCGACCGTTGATGATCTAATGGATGCCAATCGATTAAATCCATAGTGGTCTGCCAGACCACCGTGCTGATTATGAACAGAATGTGCAACAGGGGCTTGATTGTGAACGCCAACCAGATGCTGGCTCCCACCAACTAATTGTGCCCTCTGAGTGATAGCCGGAAGTGTGTTCTGGTTTGAAGCAACTTGATACGTTCCTGGTGTATGTATGCTTTGCCTTGACAGGAGCTGTTGACTCAGGGCTTCAACTGAACGGTTGTTCTGGCCTAAAGAACCCTGTACCACACTCTCTGTAAGCTTTGGCCGCTTAGAGGACTGCAGCAGCTGCTGCTGTTGCTGCTGCTGCTTCAAAATTCTCTCACTAACTTGACGAGCAGCTGCAGCTGCAGCTGCTGCGCTCACTGCTCGTTTTCTCTCTGCACTCTGTTGGTCCAACTGTTCCATCCGCCTGTTAACTTCTTGTAGTATAGGAAATTCTTCTAGTTTTTGTTCTTTAATAAACTTCTGCAATGCTCCAAGCAATGTACGCTCTTTTGCATCAGCTTCATTCTGCCGAGACAATTCAAGAAACAAGAAGCTGTTTATATAACCTTCTAACACCTAGCATTCATACTATGATAGCCAATACTGCGGCATACATGTACCTGAAAAGCAGAATTGTCTCCCCTGATGCGGATCATGCTCCCAGCTTTAGCAGCACCATCAACGTATGACCTCAGAACAGGCAATATAGGATATTTGTGGACTAAATTAAGAGCTTGAATAAATTTGACTGCCTCTAGCTGTTTGCCTTTGTTTATCATGGTCTGAATGAGAACTGATGCAAAGAGAAAGAACCTCAGTTCAACGAAAAAAAAAGTGGGGGTTGAACTTGTAAGGCTAGACGACAGGGTGGTGTGAAACTGTGAACAAATCCATAGATGCCCAAGCCAAAAAAAACAAAGACTACTATGAACATATATGAACAAATAATAAACTTAAAAGGCAGAAAGCACCCTGAACATCATTTGATGTTGAGCAGAACAACGTATGATATTCACTGAGTCCTAAAAAAATCTGGGCATTTGTTTTGCATGAGCGTAGGCCCTAGCCCCAGGTCTAGTTGGCTCATCATCAAGAAGTTAAATATTAATTTCCATTTGTCAGGACACGATTTAGATTATTGTCTATTTGATAGGGGGAGACCATCTGTGTAGAGATGAGGAGAGGCCAAGAGCTGTCATAGACAGTAGGGAAAGGAATGAATAATAAAAGAAGTATCTTTCAAAAATAATAAAAGAAGTATTCCAAATTTCTAGCTCCAGTCTCTCGTTGGACCGGCTACATAAGAGCTGTTCCTCCTCCAATTGGTGCTGCTGTCTTTCATCCCATGCCTTTCTATCTCAAATCATCACCATCCAACCAAAAGTTGGAGACAATGCCTAAGCAACAAACTAAAAGTTGTGACTAGGATAAAAAGGAGAACGATGGGAAGAAGTAACAAAGGGAACAACACAGAAGTTACAATCTCATAGAATTAAGAGACTACTAAGTACCAGCAGGCAGCATGAATATACAAGCAACAGAAGTTACATAAGAGATGAGAAAATGTATTACTAAATGAGGCACCTGAGAATGCTAAAATATAAATAATTTGGTAGTGGTAAAAAAAACTAAAGAGAAATATAGTGCAACACTTGCCAAACCTACCAATTAGACCATAACCTCTGAAATTGGAACGACAGTATGGGTATTTGCTAATCAGTCCTGGAAGATGGTATGTTTTTACAAAGGTATCGCCATATGCCACAGACTGTAGTCTTAAACATAAAGCAAAGTCAATGTATTAAAATAAATCAAGAAACCTCAACAAGTAACAGCACAATTAAAGAAGATAATTAGAACTTCATCGATATTTATGAGCCAAGCCATGTTAGCAACTCAAATCAACAGAAATGTCTGATATGAAGAGTCATACGAATGTTTACTTCAGAAAACCCCAACCATCATACAAATAAATACGGATTTCTACAGAATGCAGAGCTGCAACTAGAAAGATAATAAAAATTTAAAACTCAAAAACAAGGCATTCTTTAGGCCAAGGACCTGTATATAGCAATATGAGATGTTTATTGATTTGTAGGACAAGGGCTTGTCTATATAGGGTACAGAGAAGAGCCGTATAAGGCAAGGACTCTATCCCTACAAGGACACAAATTCTGGATAAACACAAACTCCTAATATAACAAGGACTCCTGATATATCTCTTCACTCCCCCCCCCCCCAACACACACACCTCAAATGCAATGCTTATGCAATATAGCATTGCATTTGAAAGAGAGTAGACTAAAAAAAAGAAAATGCCCCCCAATGAAGGAGCGGTTCAAGCTTAGCGGCAACAGTACTGCACCGAAGGTGGATGCTAAACATTTCTAACGAATAATTGGGAGTCTACGATATCTGGTCCATACACGACCAAATCTAGCCTTTGCAGTCATTTGTGTGAGCAGATTCATGGAACGGCCCACTGAAGTGCACAAGGTGGCTGTGAAGCGAATCCTCCATTACATCGCTGTCACGATTGATTATGGGCTGCGCTATGAACGAAGAACAGGAGAAGCACGATTGATTGGCTACACTGATAGAGATCTTGCCTGTGATACTGACACAAGGAGGGGCACAACTGGGTTGATATTCTTCTACGAATCAAGTTTGGTGAGTTGGCAGTCGATCAAACAAAAGGTTGTGGCTCTTTCATCCTTTGAAGCTGAATGTATGGCCGCCTCAATGGCTGCTAAACAAGAAATTTTGCTAGTTCGGTTACTTGGAGAACTTCAAGGGAAGGAAGCCGAAGTCTTTAAGCTAAAGGTAGATAATAAGTCTGCTTTGGCTTTAAGTCATAATCCCGTTTTCCATGAGAGAAGCAAACATATTGACATTTGCTATCACTTCATTTAGGAGCAGATGGAGAATGGGGGCATCAGTGCAAATTCCATTTGCACTAAAGATCAGCTCGCCAATTTTCAGACAAAAGCACTTGGGTGAGCCAGATTTCAAGACCTCCGTACAAGAATACGAGTAACCAAGATAAGTGCAAAATTAACACAAGGATTAGGGGGAATTGACAACAGAATAATCCTTGTGTTATAGTGTAGTGTTATAGAATGTTCTAGTCTCCTGCAACCTAAAGCAGGTTGTTGACCAGATTACATGTAGTAGAAAGTTCTAGACTGTCTTGCACTGGGAATTTTAGAATAGCAAATAGCAGGTGTTGCATGAATCCTCCAGAGTAGTTTATAGTTGTTCAAAATACCAGATTGGGCTGAATCTTTTAAAAAGCGACTTGCCCTATATATATGTGTGCATGTACAAGAGAAGGATAATAATAATAATATCACTCTTTGAGCAGCCAATTCCAACAAACTCAGCATGTTGCGGACCGCGTCTACTATAGGAGACGTGGTCCAGCAGCACGAGAGGTAGCAGGGGCGCCGGATCAGTAGGATCGGCCTGCCCTCTTTCTGTTAGTTTGTTTCAGCAGTTTGTTAGTTTCAGGCTTAGCCATTCCTAGCTTTTAGGATCCTCTTTGTATTGCTGTTGGTTAATAAAAGGAGAGAAGGAAACACAAAAAAGGTACGCTTAGTACCACCAAACCCAAGTCTCAGGCGCTGCCGTCGACAACCGGCCGGTGGCACCGTACAGCCAATTTACCCTACCATCCACTAGACCACCGGAGTTGGCGATCGTTGGCCTCGACGGCGTCATCTTCCTCCAGCCGTTCGGGTCTCCGTCCTGGAACCCGAGCCTACTCCCATCACCACTCCGAAGAACCACACCAACTGGTATCAGAGCCAGTCGACCCTCCACCACGTTGGCGCAAGCAGATTGCTACCCGTCCAGCCATGGCCGGCGATGATGCTTGGAGAGCCAAGATGACGGGAGATGTTGAGGGCCTTAAAGCGTCCATGGCGGAAATGCAGAGGACCTTAGCGGACTTCGTCAAGAGCTCGGGAAAGAAGACCGTGGAAGAGGAAGCAGAGAAGGAGGAGCGGAACCGGGCCTCTTTGGTCCGCGACCGCCATGAAGAACACGAGGCTTCCGGAGGCGCCACTCGTGAGCAAAGATTCCACGCGAGGAGGGAGACGATCCCCTGATGCCGAGGGCGCCACGCTACGAACTCGCGTTGTACGACGGAACTGAGGATCCTCTCCTCTGGCTCCGTCAATGCGAGCGATACGCGAGGGCCTACGACATTCCACGCCGCAAGTATGTGCAGATGGCCGGGCTTCATCTCCGCGGCGAAGCACAGGAGGTCTTGGACAATTGGGAATTGGACGAAGGGCGGATTTCGTGGGATGACTTCTACGAGACGTTCCTCCAACGTTTCACCCGACAGGCCACTGCTGGGCCCTTGGGCGACCTAGTCAACCTGAAGCAGGGGGAGAGCCGCGTGGACGACTACGCCCGCGACTTTCAACGGCTGCTCGCGCGCGCTCCACGCATGCGAAGGGAAGACCAGATCGAGACCTTCGTTGCGGGACTCTCGGTCACCCTAGCCGCCGATGTGCGCCGCGACCGTCCTCGAAGCTTGGCGGATGCGGTCGGGTTGGCTCGAGAAGCTGAGCGCCGGGAAGATGTGTGGATCGCCCGTGCCACGCACGGTTGGCCACCTCCGGGGCGTTCTCAACCCGCGTTTAGCCGAGGAGTGCCCGCCCCGTTGACTCTCGCAACGGGTGGGGGAGCTTCGTCTGCGGCGAACCCAAGGACTCCAGCCGGCGGGTGGACTGCACCAACTGCGATCCGGCCTATGGGAACATCACCGGCAGCGAACACCGCTCAAGGAGCCAGAGCGGCATCTTCAGCGTCCCAGGCTTCTTCCTCAGCTACCTCTCCATACCGCCTTCGTCTTAGTGCCGACGAGATGGCGGAGCGTCGAGCGAAGGGTCTGTGCTTTAATTGTGACGAAGTGTATACGCGGGGACATCGTTGCAAGCGCCTCTTCTATTTAGAGGCGATGAACGAGGACGAGGAAGAAGAGCCGGAGGAGCCGGCGACAGATGAACAACCGGAGCTATCAACGTTAGCGCTCCGGGGACCCCGCAAGGGCAACACCATGCAGCTCGCATTGTCCATACAAGGCAGAACTCTTCGTGGGCTGGTGGACACCGGTAGCACGCACAACTTCCTCAGTGCGTACACGGCCAGCTGTCACGGGGTGCGGCCTTCGCCATGTCCAGGTCAACAAGTTCGGGTGGCCAATGGCGCACAGTTACCCTGCTTGGGCCGCTTCACATCGGATTTCAGGGTGGAAGATCATGCTTTTCAAGCGTCTTTCTTCATCATTCCTCTGGAGGGATTCGATGCTGTGCTTGGGGTACAGTGGCTCAAAACTTTGGGAGATATCACATGGAATTTTGACGACCTCCGTATGACTTTCCGGATGGGGGATCAGGAGGTGACGCTTCAAGGCCTTCATGCGTCATCCAAACCCCAGGTGCTCCAACTCAAAGGAACCAAGGATGAAGTGGCTGCATTGCTGGCGGCCTATGAAGATGTCTTCCAGGAGCCACAGGGTCTGCCCCCGTCCAGAGCCTGTGATCACCGCATCTGTCTCCAGGAAGGAACTGATCCAGTGGTAGTGCGGCCTTATCGTTACCCCTTCAGGCAGAAGGATGAAATTGAACGGCAATGCGCATCCATGTTAGCGCAAGGGATTATTCGGCCAAGCCAATCACCATTTTCCTCACCCGTTCTTGTGGAGAAGGAAGATGGCACATGGAGGTTCTGTGTGGACTACCGGGCTCTCAACGCCAAAACCATCAAGGACAAGTTCCCAATACCGGTAGTGGAGGAATTATTGGATGAGCTCCATGGCGCCAAGGTTTTCTCCAAGCTGGATCTCCGGTCGGGGTATCATCAAATCCGAATGCGAGAAGAGGACATTGAGAAGACATCATTTCGCACTCATCATGGCCACTTCGAGTCGCTGGTCATGGCATTTGGGCTATGCAATGCTCCGTCCACCTTTCAGGCCCTTATGAATGAGATCCTCTCGGACTTCTTGCGCAAATTTGTTCTGGTGTTCTTCGATGATATCCTCATATACAGTACCACACCGGAAGAGCACCATCATCATTTGCAGCAAGTGCTAGCACGTTTGAGGGAACACAGTTTGTTCCTCAAACGCTCCAAGTGCGCCTTTGCGCAATCTGAGGTGGGGTATTTGGGCCATGTCATCTCCAGCAAGGGAGTAGCCGCTAACCCAACAAAAATCCAAGACATCGTAGCATGGGCAACTCCAGTCTCGGCCACGGCCGTGCGCAGCTTCCTAGGCTTGGCTGGGTATTACAGGCGTTTCATCCACCAGTACGCCACCATCGCCGAGCCTTTGAATCGTCTCCTTCGGCGGCAAACTTTTGAATGGACAGCAACTGCGGATGAGGCATTCCAGGCCCTCAAGGCTGCACTCCAGTCAGCTCCAATCCTTCGCCTTCCTGATTTTGATGTCACATTTGTGGTGGAGTGTGATGCATCGAGCTCCGGCATCGGCGCTGTTCTCCAACAGGAAGGCCATCCAGTGGCTTACTACAGTCGTCAACTGGCGGAAAGGCACTCTCGGCTTGCAGCATATGAACGGGAACTCATTGGGCTTTCCAAGGCAATCCGGCATTGGCGACCCTATCTCTGGGGACGCCCATTTGTGGTCCGAACAGACCACGCTAGCCTCAAATACCTCTTGGAACAAGCATTGGTCACCCCACCACAGCAGCACTGGTTGAGCAAGTTAATGGGCTTCGACTTCCTCGTGGAATACAAGCCTGGCCGATCCAATAGAGCTGAAGATGCCCTCTCCAGACGGTTTGTTGATGAGGCCGTGTGCACAGCAATCTCCACTCCCTGTGTCTCCATCTTTGATGAGTGGCGCGACCTTCTCCGCCGCGATCCTGAAGTCCAACGTCGGAGTGCGGAACTACAAGCATCAGCAGCCGCCGCCACAGCCTTAGAAGGGCAACCACCGGAATGGTTAGTAACGGAGGGGCTAGTGTTCCGTCATGGTAGGCTGTTCATACCATCATCTTCTCCAATTTGCGATCAAGTGGTTGCTGCCTACCACGATATCACTCACGAGGGCATTCACAAGATCCTTCACCGGGTCCGGCAACACTTTTGGTGGGACAAGCAACGTCAAACAGTGGAGAATTACATACGACATTGCGCCATATGCCAGCAGAACAAGTCCAGCTCACTATCTCCCGCAGGACTCCTTCAACCGCTGCCAGTTCCCCACCATATTTGGGCGGATATCTCCATGGATTTCATTGTGAGCTTGCCCAAGTCCCAAGGAAAAACGGCAATCTTGGTGGTCGTAGATCGCCTTTCCAAGTACGGACATTTTATTGCTCTCAAACGCCCCACCACTGCTCCGCTGATCGCAAACATCTTCTTCGATCAGGTGGTGCGTCTCCATGGCATGCCGGAATCCATTGTCTCCGACCGCGACCCCGTCTTCATCAGTGCCTTTTGGCAAGATTTGTTCAAGCGGAGCGGTACCTGGCTGTTGACATCATCAGCGTACCACCCTCAGACGAACGGCCAAACCGAGGTGGTCAATCGCACGCTCGAGATGTAGCCTACTCCCATCACCACTCCGAAGAACCACACCACAGCAACTGCTCCAGCAGGTTCAGCTCTTATTCCTGGGTTATATACTCTATTACTCTAACAGTTGTGGTAATATGCCAACATCTAGAAGAACTCTATCCATCCATGATCAGAAGATAACCAAGACAGTACTCGGAGCAAAAGCAAAGTCAGGGCATAATGGTTAACGGAGATCAAGGAGGTGACATGATACCGATACCAAAGTTTTGTTTTTCAAAATTCCAAAGGCAACTCGTATCTAGCTTTGTGGCTCACAGCTCACATGCAGAATAGGCAGATTTGGCTGGCTGAACAGGACAGGCACCAAATTACCAGCATGGAGGACCCCGATCATCAGAGTAAAGGCAACAGTGGTGGCTGGCCCCAAGCAGCAGCCAGCGGTGACCTCGTGTGGAAGTGGCAACAGATCTGCTGTCGCACCAGCACACGCACGAACTGTTGTTGTAGAAGGCGAGGCCAAGCAGAGTGTGGTGCTCCGGCAGCGGCACAGTGCAGATCAGCAAAGTGGTACCGCAGCGACGAGAAAAAAGCCGTCATACAGGACAACCTACAACGTCAATGAAGCAAATCTGGCGACGTCATGCCCGCCCCCAGGAGTTCAGACTGATCCTCCCAGAGACAGACAGCAGAGAACAACAGTGGCTAGGATTTTAGAACCTGACACTCCGATACCATATTATGAATATGAGATATTTATTGAAGGGCAGATATATATAGGGTACAGAGAACAGTATAAGGCAAAAACTCAATCCCTACAAGAGCACGAACTCTAGATAGACATGGACTCCTAATATAACAAGCACTCCCCAACATATATCCCTAACACTCAGCTTTGAATACTTCAAACTAACTTGCTACCATGCTCATAGCAAAAAAGGTCAAATAAGCTAGGTTATAGGAAGTAAACACCATAAGTAATAGCATCAGCTTCTGAGTTGGATTATAACTTAAATAATAATTTTAGTACAAATGCACTTTATCGGCTTAAAAGAAGATAACAGAAGCATAAAAAATAAGCAAACCATTTGGTCATGACATAGATTTGTTTTGAGATAACCCCAAAATCAGCATGGGCAAAACATGGAGTCATAGTCAAAACTACGCTAAGCAATATGCTAAACAAGGCCCTACTGTGAGAATAGCATAAATAATGGCGACGTTTTCCAACAACTCACAAGAATAAAGCAATAGCAAGGAAAACTTACAATGTTCAAGTTTAACCGAACAAAAGAAAGGCCCAGTTTATTTAATTCACAAATAGCATGGAGTCATGGACATCAAAATTGCAGTATGGTGACATGGCATAGAAATACCATTCAGTCCTGAAAGATGGTATGTTGGGGATAAGTTATCATCTCCACTTTAAATTCATACAAGAAAACATATTTTAGTCTTAAGAACTCAGATATTGTATATATGACTTCTTGGAATAAATGGACAACCACAGTTGCCCAAAACAGACAGTTCAAAATGACAAAAAGTTATAAAGGATTTTTATCAAAAGTAAATACAACCTACAGGCCTTGCCGAAAGTAAATAGCATGCTGAATTGCTGATGGACATCAATAAGTCCTAAGTAGAAAATTTAAGAAGATGCGGACGGAACAACCGAGCACAAAGAAACATAGAAAAAAAAATAAGACTCTAGAAAAAAAAAATTCCAGAAAAATAACAACATAGGCCTATCTATAGCAGAATGTCGACATGGCAATGATACCCAGATCAGCCCCCAAGGATGGTTTCATAGACCAGCACAGAAATAATACTGCAGTCTGCAGCATAAGAACAACAGAAAGAAAAACCAGCAAAATACATCAATTTGAGTAGCACGTGCAGGAGAATTGCCCCTAACGAACCAAGAAGTTGCATGCCAATTTTAAAAAAGGTAGATCCAAGTATCCAACTTCCAAGTACCATCGAATTAAATGAAATAAACAAAATTAAAAAAGAACTATCAGATACACTGAAACAGTGGCATAAATAAGAATCAGCAATGGAGTGATGAATCCGAACACCTATAAACATTGTCAATCTACTGAAAAAATATTACAGTAACATGCAAACTCAAATTTTAACAAGGAAACCGTGGTATAGCAGTTCATACACGCAGAACAAAAACTTCATAATTAAAAAAACGAATAGAAACAGAATAAACAGCTTGAACTTCAAAATATTATTGTCAACTTAATGGAGCAAGCATTGTCGAAAGAAAGGATAATTCTGTAAATGTAGCGGTACTAAGGGCACTAACACATCGTGACATAGATGATTGCGAAGAACACCAAGCCAACAATCTCAACAGAATCCTTTCTATAAATGTAGAGGTTCTAAGGACACTAACACATCGGTGCCATAGATCATTGCGAAGAACATATCATCCTAACGCTTCAGGCCAGGGGTGTCAACACCCAATTTGGTCGCACACTCGCACTCGCACAGTTCATAAGACAAACAGTGCCACAGATCACAGCTAAACTAACAAAGAAAATCCCTAAACGCAGTAAAATATGCCTTACCTGGCATATGCCGGTCGACGTTGAGCCCTAGGCCGACGAGAACATCAACGGCGCGCTCCCGGCCTGACACCGACACGAGGAGATCGAGCACCTCCTGGACGCCGCCGACATCCTCCACCAACCCGAACAACCCTACGAGAAGCAGGAAGGCGATCGTCTCCTTCTTAAAAACCGCCTGCGCCCCTATCCGGTTGCTCCGCTTCCAATCCGCGGCGACAGCTCTGGCCTCGTCGCGTGCCTCCGGCGAGGGCTTCACGCCGACCGAACGAAGCCGGTCGAGCAGGTCGATGAGCAAGCGGCAGGACACCTTGTTGTCACCGTCCGTTCCTCCCTCCCCTGGCGGCGCACGGCAGAAACCCGCGGCCGCGGAGAGCACCAGGAGCCCCGGATCGGGCGCCAACAGGAGCAAGTCATCGAGGGCGCGGGCGGGGTCCCGGAGCTCGTCCCTGTGCTCGGCGAGGTGCGCGCGGAGGCCGGGGCCGTCCATCGCGGCGCACAGGAGCTCGAGCTGGGAGAAGCCGTCGAGGCGAGAGGAGAGGGCGGACTCGATGCGGGTGGCGTCGGAGAGGATGGAGCGCCATAGGGAGGTGAAGGCGGAGAGAGTGATGGAGTAGGTCTCGAGGGAGGCGACCTTGGTGAGTACGGACGACGGCGAGGGGGAGGCCGTCACGTCGGGCGCGGCGCCCGTCGCTGGGGCGGCGGAAACCATGGCTGCGAACGCGGAGGAGTGAGTCGGTGACCGGTGGTGGGGGACCGAAGTGTAAGAAGGTAGACAGGCCCAAGGGGAGCAGAGATGAGGCCCATGTCAACAGGCCCAAGTTGGGGACTTTTTCCAAGCTTAGGCCCTGGTACTTTGCGGGAATGGGCCTGTTGATTCCTGTTCAATAAATAAGCTCTGCACCTCGTGAACCTCGGTCTCCCGGCCGCCGCCCCGGGTCCTCCACCGGTCGTTCCCCGCCGCTGAATGCCGATGAAAGCTTCTCCACCACGACGCCACTTAACAAAACGCATGCATCCGCACTGCTGCGTGCCTACATTCATCTGCACTTTGGCCACATGCACAGCTAGCTGCATGCACTCACATACACATTGCTCTTTTTACCTCAAAAAAATATATCCAAATAAACCCTGAAAAATCTTATGAAATCATTAGTCCAATGTTAGTCCAATAAATCACAAATATTTAAACTATTGATAAAAAATCACCGATTTCAATCCAAAAATTCACCAAAATTCCAAAAATTCATCACAAAAATATTTTCATCAATTGGAAAATCACCTCATCACATAATCTTCATTTCCCAGCCGTCGCCCCAGGTCCTCCACCGGCCGTTCCCTGCCGCTGAATGCCCGTGAAAGCTTCTCCACCACGACGCCGTTGTATAGAGCCCGGCCTTACTTCTGCCAATGTCTTAATTTATTTAGATATTTTTAATTAAAATAAACCAACCCATATAAAACCGGCCCGGCCCGGTTCGGTTCGGTTACTGTGCGAACCAGGCCAACCGGGCCAATGGGCCTGGGTCTGGCCCGGTTGGTCCGGTTCACACAGTAATTGAACCAAACGGGATCGAACCGGACCAGCCCGTTGGCCACCTCTGATTCACATACATGCACTCACATACACATTGCTCTTTTTACTTCAAAAAATATATCCAAATAAATCCTTAAAAATCTAAAAAAATCATTAGTCCGATGTTAGTACAATAAATCACAAATATTTAAAATATTGATCCAAAAATCACCAATTTCTATCAAAAAATTATCCAAAAATCCAAATTATCACAAAAATATTTTCATCAATTGGAAAATCACCTCATCACAAAATCTTCATTTCCTGGCCGCTGCCCCAGGTCCTCCACCGGTCGTTCCTCGCCGCTGAATGCCGGTAAAAGCTTCTCTGCCACGACACCGCTTAACAAAATGCATGCATCCGCACTGCTGCATACCTACATTCATCTTCACTTTGGCCACATGCACTCACATACATGCACTCACGTACACATTGCTCTTTTTACTTCAAAAAAAAAATCCAAATAAATCCTAAAAATCTTATAAAATCATTAGTCCAATGTTAGTCCAATAAATCACAAAATATTTAAACTATTGATCCAAAAAACACCGATTTCAATCCAAAAATACTCCAAAATTCCAAAAAAAATATCACAAAAATATTTTCATCAATTGGAAAATCACCTCATCACATAATCTTCATTTCCCGGCCGCCTCCCCAGGTCCTCCACCGGCTGTTCCTCGCCGCTGGATGCCGGTGAAAGCTTCTCCACCACGACGCCGCTGTATATAGCCCGGCCTTACTTCCGCCAACGTATCTTCGAGCCGCCTTCACCTCCTATGCTCTGCTTCCCGAGGTGCTATCGCTGCCCGCCCGTTGGAAGCCGCCGTTGTGAGTGTTCTACTTCTACATCTATCCTCCCACCAGTCGAGCCACCGTGGTTTCCATGTCGCTGCCGGTGGCTCACCACCCGTCGTGTCGACGTCCACCATGCTTCCGCTGCATCTAAATCTATACATCCCAAACTTCTTGATCAAGGTCTAAGACAGGTGTGTACATTACCCAATATCCTAAATAACTACTTATAAGCGCACGTGCCATGAGATTTTTTATCCAAATTGATATCATGCACATCTTGTATATACATTATGTATTGATTCTATATATAAAGTGTTTATCTATATTGCATAATTATGTATAATATGTGCATTGATGTCACAATTATGCATACATCTGGATTATCCAGTGATTTTTCTCCGATCCATAGCCTCTCATCTAATGCTTTTCACATATGCCAGCATGCAGGTCAATTTTGATATAACTCATTATGTCGATCCATATTGTTCATTTTTCTTGTTTTGTATATCACCTATTATTTAAACCATTTTCATGCACTTTTTATTACTCCAACGTGCTTTGCACGTGCACACTTGCTAGTACCTAATATAATATTAAAGAGAGTAGAGTTTCTTTCTGTTTCTTCGTCGATCACTTCGCCAAAATTACCCACCCATGCCAACGCTATGATCTCGGTCGTCCATGTCATCATCAACACCCACAACCACGAGTTGGGTCCAAACCCTAGCCCACCCCGGTCTCTCTCTGCCGCCCCCGCCCCCGTTTCTCGGGTCTCTCCTTCCTCCGCATCTCTCCCGCTCCCTCACGTCTCTCCCTCCCTCCCCAGGCATCATATGTTTTTTTTTTGTGCAACCCGTGTCTCCCAGTGGTGATAATTACTTGTACCTTACCAGCACAGTTTCTCCCTGCTTTCTGCAGGAGGTATCTTGGAGACCCATCTAAAGAACCACCAGGATCCTGATTCCTTGAATGCACTTCAAGTGAAGATGAACAAGAAGGGAAATCAAATACACTCTCATTGCTGGATTTTTTCCTTGATACTAGGGAATTTGCTATGTAGCCTGTGTTTTCTGTATGCACCTGGAGATAGTTCCTTCAAACAGCTTTTGGAACTCTAAAGAATAAGATAGAATTCTTTGCATAAAGTTGGATGATGCCTTTTGTATTTTCTGTAAAACTCTTTGGCCTTGGATACTCATCCTCCCATCACATGCACATAAAATTGGTGTAAGCATGCCATGATTCGTTAGTAGATCTTACAAATTGGCATGTTCGCCCTAATTCACCGTGTTAATAACTTTGCACTATTTATTTAGTTCAGTTTTTTAAGATTTTGTATTTAACTGATAAATCAACCTACAGCTGCTAGACTTGTTCGTCTCGTCGAGCCACCTCTTGTAATCATCTTTGATATATAAGAAAGGCTGGACGTAGGGCTATTATCTCTCCCGAGAGGCCTGAACCAGGATAAAAACCCTGTCTCCCTGTTCGCTGTTGTTCGTTCTGTTCGGCGTGTCTCCTATCTCACTCTTGAAGAACCTTAGTTGACTTGGGTCAATATCCCAACCGTCGACAATCACTATTGGATCTTTTCCTTGATACCAGGGAATTTGCTATGTATATAGCCTGTGTCTTCTGTATGCACCTGGAGATAGTTCCTTCAAACAGCTTTTGGAACTCTAAAGAATAAGACAGAATTCTTTGCATAAAGTTGGATGATGCCTTTGTATTTCCTGTAAAGCTCTTTGGCCTTCGATACCCCCTCCCATCCTCCCAGCACATGCACATAAAATTGGTGTAAGCATGCCATGATTCGTTAGTAGATCTTACAAATTGGCATGTTCGCTCTAATTCACCGTGTTAATAACTTTGCACTATTTATTTAGTTCAGTTTTTTAAGATTTTGCATTTAACTGATAAATCAACGACCTACACCTGCTAGAAGTTTATAGGCTTATTGTGTGCTTGGGCTAGGGGTGTGCGAGTATTTTTATTTTTTCCGTTGCAACGCACGGGCATATTTGCTAGTCAACTAAAATAAAAATAGAACCATATAAAAAAGTATAAATCAACTATATTAAACATAAAATAAAAATAAAAAATTTGAGAAATTCATGATGAGATCGAGAGTTGATCATGATAAATATGGGCACGAATCTTTATATATACATAAATTTCTCTTAAGGTTTGTCACAAATCTAGATGCGCAAATACATGGGACACTCTTCCCACCTCTACATATAACGAGTTTTTTTTTTTTGCCTGCACATAACGAGAAACGGTAAGAGTAAGTTCAGCTCCGGCCCGATCGATCGAAGGGAAACCGTGGCGCCCCCGGCGCCCCCAAACAATTTTGTACAGGAGCACGTAGCTGGGAGGAGATCGAAGAGAATCGTCGTGCATAAAATTAAAATCATGCTGTCCCCACAACCACACGATATATATTATGTACCACGTGCATGTTTAACCATATTTTTTTTTTAGCAAATGATTAACCAGATTGCCAACAAAGTACAACTGTACAACTGGGCGTCGACGCTGGCACATCTGTTAGCGCCAGCGCAGGCACCGTCGTCGCTGTCTCCGGCCGGCCGGATCGAGCGGGTCCGGATCTGACGGCGCCACATGGGGGGCTAGCTGGGCCCTGGGGACCTAATTACCTGGACGTACCCGCGGGCCGATCAGATTGGTCCAGATCATGCATGGATTGCATATATAATTGCATGAGACCATTTGTTTTCTCTGGAGGAAAATACCAATATTCTAGCTGTGTGCATGCATGCAGCATGCAAGCTGATCAGTCCTCGTTATCTCCCGAAGATATCTGGCTAGCTCCAGCCTCAACTAGTTACGTACCTGTACTTTACTTCTGTAGCTATGCTTTCAGAGTTTCAGTACATAGCATGCTTGCCTATATTTGGATGAGTGAATTGTACGCAGTGCCCAATTTTGTTTCCAAAAACTTTTGAATGCAATCTCGAACCTCACATTCAAATTCAAATTTTCTTGAGCCTATCCAACATTGTTTGTCATCACCTTACAACATCCTCAATAGCCCCTCTATATCTCTCTTTAAAACACGATTCATTAAGATATGAATAATGTTTTATAGGAGATACGTACATAGGCTGGGGATGCCGGGGACGTTTGGGATACTCTTAGTGCCGAAACTGTTGTAACCCTAGGTGTGCGTGGTGTGCTGTTAGCTTGCTACTCGCTGCAACGAGGACTCGCCCGCAGCCGCTCGACGTCACGTGTGTAAGCTCCATCCTCCATGAGACCGGCCAGTATCGGCTTCAACCAATGGGATGGGCATGGTCGGTTTGGTTCGATCTTATATGGGGTAAGATCTCTAATTAAGGCCCTGTTTGTTTGAATTGCAGCTTCTCTAAAAGCTGTTTCTGGGAAAAGCCAGAAAAAACTAGCTTCTGTGAAAAACTCAGATCACAGTATAAATTGGGCTTTTGGTGGCTTTTGGCTTCTTTGAAGGGATTCCAAAAGCTGGCTGTTTGTTTGAGCTTCTGGCTTCTGAAACTGAAAGCTGGCTAGAAGCTGAAACAAATAGGGCCTAATAATGCCCCTGAATGACCACTCTGTAAAAGCTCTCAGTGCTTCCATCCATATATCAACGGCCGGATGGCGCGGTAGAACACCTCTCCACGAGGCCAATCCACGCTGGGAAACACACAGATCTGCCGTCGATGACACCCACACGAGCAGACGCACGTACCGCCTTCGGGTAGTCACCCAAGAAGAGCGAACCTCCACCTCCTCCGGGGCACACAACCGGGCAAGGAGCCACACTCCTTTTTTAGCACACCGGGTTGCCGAACCATGCAACCCCCGTTAGCCATGGTGAGGCAAAGAGCAAGTGACCCCCCACCAGCACACCACCAACACTAATCAAAATACTCCTAAAATCTATCCCTAAATCTACATATGAACAAGCCTCGACCGAGATCCGCCGCTCCCCCATCCTAGCTATGGTCATACGGTCATCGACGGCAAGGGAGCTAGCCAGGTTTTTTTTTTTTAAAAATGAAATAACATACACGTCACCTCCCTTCCTCTGCGTGTGAATATAGTCGTGATCAGTGTGGTGCATTTAACAAGACCCTCTATTAGGTTATTTTGATGTAACAATTATTTTCAAAGACTTGGTATTTGATTGTACATGATGTACTTTGTGAGTCTAAATCCAACAAATGGGTTACTAAGACTTAGTACTCCATAGGAATATGGTAAAAGATGTTATAATATATTGACCGTGTGTCCTAGAAGAGCTTGCTTATACAAAAACCGTAACACTAAAGCTTCATTAACGGAGCCTGAGCTTAGCATAGGTCAACATGGATCATATTGCCCTCCCCTCCTCCCTTCTTATGGGAAAATCCGTCTCCCAACCCCAAATGATAGAATTTAGAAATGGAGCAAAAATATTTGTTGATAGACTTATATGACCCTTTTCACGGTCTCTCATAGGAAAGGGAGACATGCCATTGTTTTATCCTGGTTTGGGCCTCCCTCAGGGTAACAGCCCCACGACCAGTGCTTTGTTGATATTTTTGTGAAAGAAGCCCAAGTGTGTACAAGATGGAGGGTTACCAGATTGCTAAAGAATATCTACACTTATGCTCCTTCTAGCTGTGTCGGCTTTTTTTCAGCTGGTAGGTTTTACGGGGACTATTCCAATGGTTCGACAGTGGAGGTGTGCGTAGCTGGCTCACTCCTCCCCTCTATCTCTCTCAAACAAGAACGCAAGAGCAGACACCAGATTTACCCAGGTTTAGGCCCCTGATCAGGCAACAACCCTAGTCCTGCTCAAACTCCTTGCCCTCTGAAAACTGGCTACCCTCGGGTCCTTAATCCAGAGAAAGATCAACCCCTTCTACAGATGCACTCCCCAGCCCTTATACACCCGGGCCGGCATGGGTCATAAAGTAATGAACAGTTTACATTAAATGATCCTGGTTATTGTAGCTTGTCCCATCTCTGATCGCACATCGAAGTCGCCACCCTGCAGCACATCTACAACGTCTGGGCAACAGAAAGGAAGTGACAGGACAGGCGCCTACCCTCGCTGTCCTATCACTGTGCCTAGTTGCACGCGCCTGCAGAATCTACTGCCTAGCTGACGCCACGGAGTGACGGGGGTAATCATTTTGTCAGGCCCCGCCTACTCCGTCAGACTGGTTCCGTCGCATTAAATGCACCAGATCCGAGGCGATCCGCGCCCGTCCTTACGAGGGAAGCTATCTCCCTCTTTCGCTCAGCATCCTCTGACAGTGGGGCCCCACGCCCTCTAATTGTCCACGGGACCAACACGTGTACTGGGCGCCTGGCTAGGGCCTGCTCACCCACCTGCCCACCATTGCGCCATGAGATCGACCAAATCGCCCGGCACTCGGGGCCTGCTTGCCTTCCTGTACGCCGGGTCGCCACGTAGCCTGCCCCCCGGTGCTTGGGGCCTACTTGCCCGCCTGCACGCCAGGGCATCACATGGCTAAAGTAGACTTAAGTTGACTAGCTTACTTGGAAGTTGGAACCAGACCTTGATCCGCTTGGGCTCGTATGGGATACTTTTGGACGGTCCATCAGTCCCACACGTCAGCAGTACGGGGGTACATGCCGATGTATTAGAACACCAACAAGTTGTTATGTTTTAAAGCTGCTATTCCTTGCGGTTACTCGAATGAGCCTATCTCTTTACGATGTTGGGCTCCTTTTTATAGACGATGGAGCTTCCTTGCAAGGTTATCTATTGAATGCCTTTGCTATGCTTTTGCCTGTGTTTGGGGAATTTCCTTTGCTTCGTGACTTGGTCAAATATGCTGTAGGTTTGATAACCCTGTCATGTTCCTTAGAAGATCGATATACATCCTGTCATGCTTCGGGTCCTGCTTGGATGGCATGTGTGATGTCCCTGTCATTTCCCCTGAGTGGGTTCATCTTCTTCTGCAGCTGCCGTTTTGTCAATATTGGTCGAAGGTCGATGACCCCACCATGGGTCCCATTAGTAGGTTTGTGTTCCTGTCCAACACTTGGTTCGCCACGTGTTGCTATGCACGAGACCACCAATTCCCCTGTTAAATCCTGTTGTGATATACTCCCTCCGGTCATAAAAACAAGTCGCTGTTGACTTTTGCACACGTCTTTAACCATTCATCTTATTCAAAAAACTATTTAAGTTATCATTTATTTTGTTGTGATTTGTTTTATCATTAAAGGTATTTTAAGCATGACTTATATTTATGCATGTTTGTACTAAATTTTTTAATAAGACAAATGGTCAAAGATGTGTTTAAAAGTCAACGGCGACTTGTTTTTATGACCGAGGGTAGTATTACCGAATGGGGCATTTTCCGCTGTTATTTACCACACCCCTTTTATTTTTGCAATATTATATGCATAGTTAAGAAGTCAATTAATTGACTGTATATTAGGCTAAAAAACAAGTAGTTTTGCCATCTCTAGCTCATAGACTTAAAGCTTTAATCGATCGTCCAATGTTTTAATTTGGTCGTTCAATCCTTATATATATACAGCCTCCTTTTGACTCCCGTTGAACTTACGGCCCCTTGTTATCTGAAAGCTCCGCCAGCCATTGTTCACCGAGTCAGTAGTGTATATATATAAGCTAGCTATCGATAGCTCGCAGCTGTGTGTGAAGCCAAGAGGCTCTTGCAACTGAGGGTGAGAGATGACCACCACAGCCATTGCTCTTCTGCTGGCAGTGGCACTAGCCCTAGCACAGCATGCCTCCCTCGCCGCCGGCGCCGGCCCCAGGGTCATCATCGTCGGCGCCGGCATGTCCGGTATACAACACTTGTAACTGTTGCACATACATAAACTCACATACATAGACACCACGCGATGCGTCGACGCACGCGCATGCATGTACATGCATTGACATATATGCGCGGTCGAAGAGCAGGGGTCTCGGCGGGGAAGCGGCTGTCGGACGCCGGAATAACCGAGCTGCTGATCCTGGAGGCGACGGACCACGTCGGCGGGCGGATGCACAAGCAGAAGTTCGCCGAAATCAACGTGGAGCTGGGCGCCAACTGGGTGGAGGGCGTCAACGGCGGCGAGATGAACCCCATCTGGCCCATCGTCAACTCCACGCTCAAACTCAGGAACTTCCGCTCCGACTTCGACTTCCTCGCCCAGAACGTCTACAAGGAGGAGTACGTACGCGCAAAGTGAACGTGCAGCTTGGCATATAACTAATGACGACGTGGAACGCAAATCAATCAATTAATTTGTTAGCTCCACTTCGACGTAACAATTTGGTGACGTCTCGTAATAATTTGGTTAATTACTTTGTGAGGGCTGTGTGCATGCGTGCATCTTCAAATATATACACCGGTTTTTCCCATTATCTAAAAAAACTGCACCTCGACGTATTAGATGGAGAGGAATTATTAGCTACACTTCATTAAACATAGGAATAGCTAGGATTGAAAGCAGTAGCTGAAGAATGTAGCTCTTGTGGCATGCATGCATGCTATATAGTATTAACATTATCTAGAGAAGAATTGAGGCTTCTAATTAATTCGGTGGCTTCATTTTGAGAAAATATTCCAGATCTTGCAGCTACCAGAACTTAACTCAAAATCCCTCTATTTCTCTCGAAATACCAACGTACACATAATTAAATTGCTACTAGCTAGTCTAATAATAATTAACTATACATTGCATATATATTTCATTGCCTAATTAATGACATGCGTACATACGTTGTTGTGAACTGCAGCGGTGGTGTCTACGACGAGAGTTACGTGCAGAAGAGAATTGACCGGTCGGATGAAGTGGAGGAGGCAGGGGAGAAGCTCAGCGGGACGTTGCACCCCAGCGGCCGTGATGATATGTCCATCCTTGCCATGCAACGCCTCAACGATCAGTACGTTAATTACTCAGTGCTTGAATTAATTATTTAGATAACGAAAAAGTTTCAGCCTATATATGGGAGATGTACATGCATGGCCTAGTGCTTAATTTATTGGAAGCTATTTTTTTTTAAAAAAGATATATTTACCATTTGAAGCTCGTTTGGATATATCAATTAATGGAAAATCGTAGGACTACTGTGCATTCTTCACCTGTTTGGAACAAAGAAAAATGCCCATATAATTCTTTAATTTGGAATAGTGTAATTAATATCAGTAATTCCATTTTGAGGCAGAAACAAAACAAGAAAGAGCTCCTAGAAGTTTGGGTTAATTTGTCTATACTTAATAGCTTCCTCTAAAAATTAAAGTTTCAAAAATTTACAAAAATGGAACCGTGGCTGGACCAAAAGAATCCATAAAAGGTTTAAAATTTTCAAAATTTCAGAAAACAGAATATAAAAATAATGTTCCTTTACTCTTCCCCTTTCTTATACTTCCTTATTTAAGACCATTTTAAAATATAAAACAATGGAACCAGATCTAGAACAAAAGGCTCAACAAAAAATCACAAAATATAGAAAATTTGTAAAATTTCAAACAATCAAAATTTTAGAATATTGTTCATTTAGTTTTTTCTCTCTAATTCCTTTCAATCCGATCTACTAAGCATAGACCGCGTGCATCTGCGTGCTTTCCTGTCTTGTTAGATCACGATGTGTCACAGAAGGGACCCCTCATGTTACTATTGACACATAGCAACTATCAATCATTCCATGAAATACATATATAAAATTTCCAGTGGAGTCTTTACGCGCGTGTTCGATCCTGTGTCTTTTTAGAACGTTGTGTCACGGAAGGGACACCTCATGTTACAAATGACACAGCAGGATTTGTTATCACCTAAGGAATCCACTGAAAAATCTATTATAAATTAATAAAGGATTCATATCCAATACGATAAATAATAGAAACGAGCGAGGTGGCCCGCGCACGCGTTTGCGCGGCTAGATTTGTTTTGGTATGAGGTTAATATTGACCGCTAGATTTACATAATGATATCCATATTCCACGACGCGGTTTTTTTTCTTTTTTCTATGATTAACGTGAGAATTTCTAGTTTTTTCGATTAACGTGGGAATTTCTAGGATTTTAGGATTAATGTGGTGGCTCCGTTTAACTCTGCTTTATATAGATAGTAGATAGAAGAGTTCGTATCCAATATGACAGATAATATAAAAGAGTTCGTAAATATAAAAATAAAATTTGGAATAAAAAGAGAAGTGAGCATTGCTCAACTGGTTGTGTTCTGGGTGTGGGACACAACAGGTCGGGGGTTCGATCCCCAGCTTCTCACCGGAGGTGGAAAAAAATGGGGGAAAGACGAGATCGCGAGGTGCGCGCGAAAGCAGAAAGAAGCAGGGAACGACGCGAGAAGAAGCAAAAAGGAAAAGAACAACGCGAGGAGTAGCCAGGGGGCAGGTGGCCCTTGATAGATGTAACTAGTAGATCTGTTTAGAAATTTGTAAGCACATATGGTTTCCGTTGTATCTCCGTCGATGGAATGGAAAATGGGGTTAATCCTCTTTTTTCAAAAAAAAATCAGAATAAAAAATAATAGAAAAGTATAGTTCATACTTAATACGATAGGTAATAGGAAAGAGTTAATAAATTTAGCCGTGCAATTGCGCGGGTCATCATGCTAGTTTGATGTATTTCATGGAATGAATGATAGCTGGGCAAGTCCATGGATGTAATTTATCAGGACACCTATACCATCGAAAGACACGTATTGGGCAGTAGTTCTTTGTGAAATACACCCACAGAAATCCGGAATTCTTCACAGCCAGTATCCTTCTTGAGGCCAAGAACGTTCAGACAATATTTATAGTATTTACGGGAGCGCAAAGAAGAAAACTATTGATTCTACAGGTTTTACATGGTACACAGATAAGGGAGAGAAATCATACAGAAAAGATGTGCCAGAGCCAGGACAAAGGAGACGGTGGCAAGATCGAGGATTGGAGCAACCCTTTGGATATCCAGCACAATGAAGTAGTTTGTCTCCATCGGTTCACTCACAATCGGATAGATGTGCAGGAATGTTTGTACGTATGTGCAATCGTGCATGCATGCAGTATGGGCACGCTACGTGCCTACTGGCTACCGGATTGCTCAATGCTAGCCGACATATGCAGATTGGCCAATCTCTGCCGGAAACAACTGAAGATTTGAGTACCTCTTTGCCTAACCTATTTAAGTACTTCCCCCCATAGCCGCCGATAATCATGTACGTGAACCTCACCTGCAAGTTCAAAATAATTAAACTACCTTGACGGCTCGACGTTAGACGATCGAGTAGTCTTTGCAGGCCTTAGCCAAATGACCTACTCTTGACGGCTCAATATTATGCGGTCGAGAGTAGTCTTTACGGGCCTGCATATAAGAAAAGAAAGCTCCAAGCTCCAGGTGGCCTAAAAAATTCCAATTTTTTTTTGTAAAATTCATTTGAAACTGTGTTTGGAGTTTTGGGCCTGGCTGAAAAACCTAGGCCTCCTTAATCTTGGGTTGCGTTTCTCCTACCAGCCAGCCCAACGGCCCAGCGATGCCGGTGGACATGGTTTTAGACTACTACAAGTACGACTATGAGTTCGCGGAGCCGCCACGTGTGACCAGCCTGCAGAACACCAAGCCCCTCCCGACCTTCCACAACTTCGGGGACGACGTCTACTTCGTCGCCGACCAACGCGGCTACGAATCTGTTGTCTACTACATCGCCGGCCAGTACCTCAAAACCGACAAGTCCGGCAACATCGTCGACCCCCGGCTTCTCCTCAACAAAGTACACAGCTCTAGCTCTCAATTTATGTTCTTTTTGTCACAACTCACAAAAAGTCGCTAATTACCACTGATATTTACAGTGAGATAGATTGCTTTTATTGAGCTTGAAGATTTGGTGTGTGTGTGTAGGTGGTGAGAGAGATCTCCTACTCTGCCAGCGGCGTCACCGTGAAGACGGAAGACAACTCCGTGTACAGCGCGGACTACGTCATGGTTTCTGCGAGCTTGGGGGTCCTGCAAACCGATCTCATTCAGTTCAAGCCTCAGCTACCTGTAACTGACTTACCTGCTTCTTCACTTTCTTCGTGTCATAGCTATTGGACTGCATATATATAATATATGGTTGTTTAGTTTAGATCTTAGCTCCCTCTAATGGCGATATGTGTGTGTCTGAACTGCATTCGCATCAGGCATGGAAGGTTCTTTCGATCTACCAGTTCGACATGGCCGTGTACACCAAGATATTCCTCAAGTTCCCCAAGAAATTCTGGCCTGAAGGGAAAGGGAGAGAGTTCTTCCTCTACGCAAGCAGCAGGAGAGGTTACTATGGAGTATGGCAGGTGCATACCATGCATATATCTATCATTATTACTACGGAGTCACCGCTCTAATCCAAAATTACTTTTTCATATTAATAAAAAAACTACACCGTCAATTATAGTGGGCTGAATTATAATAGTTTAAATTAAGAGAAGAAATCATATTAATTACAACAAAAAGTTAAAATTAAAATTAAAATAATAAAAATAAGAGTCCATACCAAATTAAAAAAAAATCGTATCAACTACAATGAAATAATATGCCAGGACTCGATTTTATTAAACCAAACCCATCAAAGCAACAACCATAGAAGCACATTGGTGACGATCTCAGCAACGATGGCAATGACATGCACAGCAAGGCTGCACATGCATGCATGTATGGCGGGGAGACAATAGAGAAGGGGATGGGAAAGAAGGAGGGCTGCAAGGCTCACCGAGGTGGGACGAGGCGACAACGCTCTAGAGACGCATGATAGTGGGCGAAGCTGCTTCGATAGCGAGGTCATCAGCGACATCGACAACTGCAAGGAGGAGGCACAAGCCACACATCTGTATGGTGGCGGTCGACGACGGAGATGATCGTGATGACTAGTTGATGATGAAGATTGAGGAGTAGGTAGCGGGTTGGAGAGAAATGGAGAGGATGGGAGGGAGAGCAGAGAGGGCGAGAGTGAGGAAGAGAGATGGAGGCCAGGGAGGAGGTTTTGAGAGACGGAGACAATATAGGGGTGCGTGCATGGAGGTTGGAGGGTAAGAGAGGGGACAAGTGGTAGGGAGAGGGGGTTGGGACTTGGGTGAGTAGAGAGAAAAATTGGAAGAGAGAGAAAGTGAGATGAAAGGAATAAAACAAAAGGGAATAAATGGGATTTTTCTGGAAAACAATTTTAAAATTTAATGCTGAATCGAGTCAGCATGCGTTGACGCTTGGTTTTAAAAATGTAAACATATTTTGAAGTTGACATGCTCATTTTGAAAATGTTTTGAAGATGAGGATATCCCTTGATAATAAAAATTAAAAATATAAATAGTATAAATAAGAGTACACCGGAAGAAAGAGTTCATAACCGCTACAATAAAAAATTACAAATTTAAATAAAAAATAATAATAAAAGAGTTCACTTTGAATTAAAAGATTAAGCCAAATCTAGACGCCGCAAGGCCTCGTAACATTTTGCAAGTCGATCGTAGGATAAAAGGATGCCACAGCGACGATCTCATGCAAACACACTCACCATTTAGCTCGATCTTTAGCAAATGATCTCACTCACGCATGTGCTTAATTATTCAGGAGTTTGAGAAGCAGTACCCAGATGCCAACGTGCTCCTGGTCACCGTCACCGACGAGGAGTCGAGGCGGATCGAGCAGCAGTCGGACAACCAGACCAAGGCGGAGATCATGGAGGTGCTGAGGAACATGTTCCCCGGCAAGGACGTGCCCGACGCCACTGACATCCTGGTCCCACGATGGTGGTCGAACAGGTTCTACAAGGGCACCTTCTCCAACTGGCCTATCGGCGTCAACCGCTACGAATATGACCAGCTCAGGGTGCGTACGTACTCCAAAACACCACATATGATATATACACATATATACAGCCTGATTGTCATCTTGAATTACTCCTGCGATTTTGGCGACTGCATGATATTTAACATGTATGAATCATGCAGTGTTTTTGCAACCTAATGCGAGTAGTTTAACTTGCTTGTTTTCCTTTTCTCCCCCACTGCACTTCAGGCACCAGTTGGGAGGGTTTACCCCCATTTGCATATATCCTCGACTTGCTGAGTACCTTTGTACTCACCCCTATTTCTCCTTCCCCTCTTCAAAAAATTTCAACAGTCGAGGAGGCTCCCTACGACTCGCCATCCGAGGAGGACCCAGACTTCGAGGACGAGGAGTAGGGTTGTGTCCTGCCTGCCGCTTTGCCTGTGGAATAGTCTAGCTACTAGAATAAATCGTGCCATGTTAGGCTCCTGCGTTACCGTGTGTGTAACTTTGTATCTTGGCCTGCATGCCGTGCTTGATGTTTTAAATTGTGACTTCCTGTGGGACGATTAGTCCCCTATGTTGTAATATTGTAACTCGAAGGCAATGTACCATTATTGTTAAATTGTGTGTGCTAGCCATGATCTTCTGGGACTAGTACTGTATGCATAATTAGGATTCAGTCAATTAGACCGGGTCCTGACAAAGAAGCTCCAATAAATATCAAGACGATGATGAACATCCCATCAACTGTATCGTGGAGATCCCAATCCACGGTATTGACCAACACTTTCCTGATGACGAACATTCCATCAACGGTATCGTGGAGATCCCAATTCCATGGTACTGCTCAACTCTACCGATGATGATCATTCCATCAACGGTATTGTGGAGAGCCCAGTCCCGCAATATCACCAACACTCTTCTGATGACGAACATTCCATCAAGAATATTGTGCAGACCCCAGTTCCACGATATTACCAATGGTCTACTAATGACGAATATTCCATCAAAGGTATCGTGGAGATCCCAGTTCCACGGTGTCAACCAACTCTCCAACGACGAACATTCCGTTATGGAGATCTTCAACAACATCTTCCTCCGATGACGAACATCCCATCAAGGATATTGTGGAGATCTCAGTTTCATGGTATCATCAATATTCTTCCGATGACGAACATTCCATCAACGGTACCGTGGAGATCCCAGTTCCACGGTATTGCCAACCAACTCTCCTGATGATGAATGTTCCATCAAGGGCACTGTGGAGATCCCAATTCCGCAGTACCGACGAAGACTCTTAACGAGAATATACCGTTAAGGAGAATCTCAATCCCAATATATCAGCTCTGGTGATCAAGAATCGTCAACGACAAGTCCAAAAGCTAACAAGTGGGAACATCCCTGATAACGCAGCGAGGCCGTCAACTTTAACTCTAAGCCGAGTGCTAACCGTGCATTCCTCCAAGTTCAAATACTTCAACGTGAAGCTTGACGAGGACAAGTTCAAGCGACACGGGCGGACATAGCCAAGTGTCAATGGCTGTGCTAGGCATTACATGGGCCCTGGTTAACCCATGTATTCTGCCGTCGCCAATCAATCCGCCACCCACCAACATGCACGGTGAATCACGAAGCGACGAGAAGAAGAAGACAGTCCCAGCAGCTTAATCGGAGGTGTTCCGTAAGCTGGCTTGCGGATGTAATTAACCGGGTGTCCTTCCGAGGTCCCGGGATTCAGAATCCGACGATCACCTGAACAAGAAGTCTAGCCTACCAGGCTACAGATGTCTAGCCAACCTGGCTATGGAGCGCAATACCGACAAGGAGTTGTACTTCATTGTGACAATGAAATATAAACATTCTTGTCCCCTTATCTTTTGTGTATTTTTGATAAATACACTGGCACGCCCGCAAACGTGTTCTCTCACTGCAGAATTTGTGTGCGTCACAGAATTGTAGCCATCAAATCAACCGTCAAAAACTATCAAATTTGGTGGTTACATGCATCCCCACAAATCACGGGAACAAACTACTTTTTAAAAAATTCATTAACAAAAAACTATAATGTGTTTAGATACCAATAGTCAAGATCTATTAAAATCTAATAGTTGCATGTTGCCCATAATTCACGTGTGAATGTATTAAATAGTCATGCAAATATCTTGTTGATCGTTTTTTGCGTCGTATTTTTCGAATGGTACCTCGGATTGCCAAACATTTTTCACTATTATATATGGGTTATAGTTTTTCGTTTGATGGAATCGTGTGTGTGGTTAACGGTGAACAAATCATAACTGGGTGCCACAACTTTACCTTTAGGCACGAAACAACCAAGGCGCTGAATAGCGCTACCCCTTGTGTGTGTAGAGAGAGGATGATCGAGGTCAAACCAACATGTATCTAGTTAATTAGATTTGGGTACAAGTATGTGTATATATGGACCTATGAATGACTTTAGCTGTGGATCCCATATTAATATTTTGGATCTTGGGTTGAGTTTGTGATAGTTGCCCCTGAAGGTGTATCTGGTAGGGTGGCAATGAGCCAATGCTTGGCTCGGTCACTGCTTGGCTCGGCTCATTCATCATATGAGCTGAAGAGAAAGCTTGGGCTTGGGCTCGCGAGCATGAGCAACTAGCTAATTTGCATTTTGGAATTGAAAAAGGAGGTATTTACGGGACTCAATCTTGGAAAACCTTGAGGTTGAGCACTTTGAGGGCCTTCGATGGGCTATGTTGGGTGTGTGTGTGAGGCGAACCATAGCTATAGGTGAGAGAATGCATGGTCAATTATTAGTGATGATGGGCTAGACTGTTACTTGGACAACCACAAATTCATGAGCCACGAGCAAGTGAGCTAGCCCCAAGCTTGGCATGGTGGTTATTTGACCGAGCTATAAAAAGGCTCGAGCTTGAGCTTGTTGGTCTATGAGATAAGCATGAGTCGAGCCAAAAACAGGCTACTCGTGAGCTACGAGTCAGGTCGTTGGTCAAAACCAAACCCGGTTGCCATTGTGGTCGTTCAATCATTGTGCTATCGTCTTGAGGTTAAACTTTTAAGGCCCTATTCTTTTCAGCTTAACAATTTAATGATTTATCTATGTTTTAGAAAAGACATATGCGTTGAGTTGTTTTAGTTTTTTTTTTTTTTGCTGTTTTGAAGGTGGGTCCTAACGCTTTAAAAAATAAGTTAAACAAAATGGATCCAAATCTTGAGACTATCTTGAGAAGTTCTTAAAATTTAATCATTTTAGTTGTTCAGTCAGCCGTTCAGATCAACTCAAAAAAATATAGCCTAAGTCTATTGGCAAGCGTTTTGGAGATATTTTGTAGCTAGACAACAATGACAGGACCGTCAACATTCGTCCTCGATCGAGGGTTGGGACTTGGGACACTCCTTGATCAGCCGGTCTGACCCAGAGTAGTGAAGGACCGTGATGATTAGCCACCAATAATGGGCCCGGCCGGTCTATTCACCTTCATCTACAGCCGTGCATGTTGCAATATTTGGGGGTAGATTTCTCCTGAAGGACGACGCCGAATTCAGTTTAATTGCATACAGATCAGCCGCGCGCATTAACCCTCTCCCTGTCGACGAAATAAATCTCTGTCGCGCGTCGACGAAACGCATACTACTATTGCCGATCGATCGCGTGAACGACCAGCGTACGGCCCGTCGCCCGCCACCTATGCCACGCCGCGGTGGCGGCGTTTAATGGCGCATGCCGGATGATTGGCGGACAGGTACGAGCTCGTTTTCATGAGGGCGCCCTGAGGCCCTCCTGTCCTGCCTACCTATACGGACGCTTCTTGGCCACGGCTCAACGAACTTGACCATATCCAACATGCATGCATGCATGGCCATGAAAAGACAAACGTGTCAGGATTTAAACAAAGAAGTCACCCACTATCGTTATTTCTGTCAAGATGAATATTTACACAGAAGAGCTATAAGCAATAGGGTATCATTCCAATGCAGAAAGAATATTTGCACAGAAGATCTAGAGTCACCAGTGCTATGATGGAAACATCATCAATAATGGACCACCAGGGCTATGGTGGAAACTCCACCAATAATGGAGGCCAGGCAGCCTCTACTTGCAGACCACACTATAAAAGTAGGAGGCTGGCATGAAGGAAGGGGCACGGAAGGAAGAATCGCAAGCACCCGCACCCTTGCTGGCAACTCTTAGAGAGTATTCTATTTACTCTAGTAATATAAGTGTGGTACTAATGTGCTGTAACATATTATGAAGTCTGGCATCAGTGTAAGGTATTTTATTTTCTGTGCTTCATAAGTTTCGGGGTTCCCGAAAGGGAAAGCCATATGCAAATTACTTTGTGGAATGAAGTAGTTCTTCTTTAAAATTCCTTCGGCTTGGTTAGCTTTGATTATATGGTTTAATTTCTTATGTCATAGATTCTATAGGAGAAAACTCTTTGGTCGGTTTTCTGAATCTCCTTACTGAGAACCTGTAACCAGAAGAGAAGTGTTCCCTTTGGGTGGAACTGCCTGGGGGAGACGATAAGAACATATGCCATATAATTAAAGCTGCTGCTAATGAAAGATTAGTTACTTCAGAAACAAAGTAGTGGTAAATATGGTGAGTACCGAGTAGGGTTTTACAACCTTTGCCTTACAACCGGGCTGAACTGTTGGTCTCACCAACCGCAGAGATCCTGCAAAAGATCAATTAAAATAACTGAATTGAATATTACTGTTTCAAATTACTGTAGAAAAATCGTTACTGTGGACAATTACTGTTTAACTTTTTAAATTTGCATATCTATGATCTCTCGTTTAATTTTATTTGCATATCTATTGAATAGAAAGTTACTGTTCAAAACGTAGAAAGCAATAGTTGAATATGCTTGCTTGGGTACGTACTAATTTCTGTACGCATGCATGGATATTATTGTAGTGCTGGACATCGGTAATATCTAGGATACGATGATACAAACAGGGGTTGCTGACCAACGGTGCACCATTTCAATTGTTTTGAATGGATTACTAGTTTCGTATAGTTTTATATTATATGGTTTTGTGTAGCTTTTATCAGGTGGTTTCAGAAAATTTTTTATATAGTTTAAAAATATATAGTTTCCAAATAAGTTTCATGCTAGCGTCGGCATCTCGTAATTAATGTCTACTGACGTCATTACTGATTTTCTACGTTTATCTGCCCATCTGGCCATCTGAGCAATAAAAAATGATTTGTTTTCAGCATTCTGGCACATGCAACATGCTTGGTTATATAAGATGTATGGTCAACCTCTGCAACCATTCGACGCGTCAAGATCCATGCCCACTGTCGGGGATTGAATTACGGCCCATTGCCATGGCCCACTCCCTGACGGCCCAATCGGACAGCCTACCAGGGCCCAGCTCCCTGGGTCTCCCTGTCGACGAAATAAATTTCTCTGTCGCTCGTTGACGAAATGAATATTACTGTACTACTATTGCCGATCGATCGCGTGAACGACCAGCTACGGCCCGCCGCGCGCCACCTATGCCACGCCGCGGTGGCGGAGTTTAATGGCGCATGCCGGATGATTGGCGGACAGGTACGAGCTCGTTTTCATGAGGGCGCCCTGACGCCCACTTGCCTACCTATACGGACGCTTCTTGCCCACAGCTCAACGAACTTGACCATCTCCAGCTAGCATGCATGCATGCATATACATATATCGTGGGCATATAACTACATGTAGAAAGCAATAGTTGATATGCTTGCTTGGGTACGTACTAATTTCAGTACGCATGCCTGAATATTATTGTAGTGCTGGATATCGGTAATATCTAGGATACGATGATACAAACGGGGGTTGCTGACCAACGGTGCACCATTTCTATTGTTATGAATGGATTACTAGTTTCGTATAGTTTTATATGGTTTTGTGTAGCTTTTATCAGGTGGTTTTAGAAAACTTTCATATATTTTAAAAAATATATAGTTTTACAAATAAGTTTCATGCTAGCGTCGGCGTCTCGTAATTAACGTCTACTGACGTCATTACTGATTTTCTATGTTCATCTGCTTATCTGTTGGAAAAGCAATAAAAAATGATTTGTTTTCAGCATTCTAGCACATGCAACATGCTTGGTTATATAAGATGTTTGGTCAAACTCTGCAAACATTCGACATGTCAAGATCCGTGCCCACTCAGCCCCAATGATTTTTTTTGCATTAACTAATGCCCCTAGAACAACTTGCTTAAGAAAGCAATCAGGCCCCCCTTCTTCCCCTCTCTCCCTTCTCCTCGTCTCCTCCCGAGTTGGCCCCCAGCTGGCATAGCCGATGACCATGGCTCTTGCCAGCGTGCACCACGTTGGTGTCAATGAGGCGCGACTTGACTTGGTGACCAATGCTTGTAGTATGAGCGCGAGTCGTCATGGTTGCGCGCTGCTATGTCGGTGATCACCGACGATGGCAACACTAAGTAGGGTCAGCTCAGTAGAGAGGACGAAGGATATATAAGGAAGAAGTACCTGATTGTTTTGAATCTAAAAGTTAAGGGTTTTTTTTTTTGAAAAATTACCATAGGAGGGCTCGCCTAAACACGAATCTTATCGCGAGCTTGGGTGATTATGGATGTGCCTAGAATCACATATGCCTAAGGAATTTCATTTCCCCCACCATGCGTACTTACGTGGACGCAAAAACCTAACAAAAAAAAATACTCGACCGAATAGCGTCTAGCTAGTGCTTCCAACAGTCCGACCAAAGGGCAAGAAGCCAAGAACCTTGAGTGAGTACGTATGAATATTGCACATGCATTATATATACTTTTGTACCGCTCGTACTCGATGGTATGCATGTCGTAGAGCGAATTAAGAAAAGGTTGCGGTGCGTATACCGACCGTGATGCTTACGTACTAATGCCTACCAACTACCACTGGGCCGGGTGCATGCATCCATTTCACACGTGCGAGTATTGCGCTCATAGGCACCAGGCGACCACCTCCATATAATAGGTGGTGGCAAGCGGCGCGACGGGGTCGCAGATCGATCGATCGATCGAGCAGAGTAGTGTTCACATCGATCGCACGCGAGAGAGATCGAGAGATGAAGGGCGCCATTGCTCTAGCAGCGGTGCTGCTGCTCATAGCACAGGCTGCACAGTATGCCCCCCTCGCAGCAGCGTACGGCCCTCGGGTCATCATCGTCGGCGCCGGCATGTCCGGTAACCCACGCACGTCACACCGCCGCCGCGGCCGCCGCCGCCGACGACGGCGGCGGCGGATATGCATACGCATGCACGCATGCACGCACGCACGCACGTACTGATGGAGCAAGCTGCATGTATATATATATGCTTGATCCTTGCAGGGATCTCGGCGGGGAAGCGGCTGGCGGACGCCGGGGTGACGGACCTGCTGATCCTGGAGGCGACGGACCGGATCGGCGGGCGCATGCACAAGCACAACTTCGCCGGCGTCAACGTGGAGATCGGCGCCAACTGGGTGGAGGGCGTCACCGGCGGCAACAAGCTCAACCCCATCTGGCCCATCGTCAACTCCACGCTCCGCCTCCGCAACTTCTACTCCGACTTCGACAGCGTCGTCGGCAACGTCTACAAGGAGAGGTACCGGCCGGCGTACGTGCCGTACGCGCGTGCACCACCCGTCTCCAAGTACGCTCGTGCAGTCGTGCGTGTAACACACGTGCGCGCGCGAGAGGCACCTGCTATAACGCTACTGCTGTACTGCTAGCTCGATCGCTCCAACTAGACTGGAAGTACATCTTGGAGACTGGGCTTGGGCATGCATGCATGCATGCACTGCGAGAACGAAGACATGTTAAGCTTGAACTTATGAACTCGTCTTAATTAATTAAGCACCTAAAGAATTGAGTACATCACAGTGCTTCAAACATGAATGAAGGCGCGTGCATGCATGCAGCCAAATAAGCTAAACGATGAACGACGACGTTAATACGAGGATACACGAACAGCGGGCATGCAGGGATCAGTAAAGCAAGGAGGTGCATGGAACGAAGGACGTTGTAATTTGTGAACGGGAACTTGTTTTTAACTTAAGAGGCGATCGATGATCGAGTAAGAAAATGGACGAGAGGACAGACAATGGACTGTGTTCATTCATAAATATAACACTTGAGTTAAATTATACTGATTTTTTTATATCTTAATTAGTTGGTGGATCTTAATTAAGCTGCATGTTTAAACTACCAGTGGTGGCCTCTACGACGAGGACTACGTGCAGAAGAGAATGGACCGTGCGGATGAAGTGGAAGACATGGGTGGCAAGCTCGCTAAGAGCATGGATCCCAGTGGCCGTGACGACATCTCCATCTTGGCCATGCAGCGTCTGTTCAACCAGTACGCATCGACCTCTCCTTGCCGCCTCTATATTCAGTTGCTTGATTTTAGTTTGGACATGGATTTTTTTTTTCCTGCTCTAGCTTGGATTGGGCATCCTCCTCCTGTTATGATCAATATCCACCGTCTGATTTACATCGAGATATTTTTTAGATAATGAAATACATCATCTGACCTCTACATTTAATTTGAAGATGTGCATGATCCACACATGCATAGATTTCAATTTACTACTACGATACCACACGGCCTCATTACAATTAATTCTATTATACATTTTTTGGCCAAAGTGAAAAAAAATACATTCATGGCAGCAACTTCCAATGAGACCGATCGATCAACTTGATGGAACATCAGCATTCCAATGCCGATGCCAATATGAAGCACTAAGATCACCGTTAAGAAAGTGACATTTCTTTTTTATCAAAAACAAAATGTCATTACAACAGAGCCAAAATAGCATAAAAAATATAAGTTACGCCCACTCAAATACGTTAGATATTCTTTTTAGTCATCCCCGAAAGCTAGCTCTCCGTTATATGTTGAACATTCATACCATGGGGACTTCAATCCAAGAACAATTTGAACTAAACATAAAAATCGCCCTAGCTAACTAGCAATCGAAGAAAAGGTGCCGAGCATTTTTCTTCTTAATTATAATAAAAGCAACGCAATAATTTCTTGACTCGTTCCTCTTCACAATATTGTCTTTTATTGAGATAACGTCTTTTTCTATGAAGGAAATAAAATATTATTTCAAGTGAAATATTTAGATTCCAAAGAATATTATTAGCGAAAGAAAAATCCTTATGCACCCATTTTTGATAAATAGATCGCACCGTAAATAATCTGTTTTCCTCAATTGCATCAAGATCTGCGTGCATGGTTGGTGATATATATTGTTTACGTCAGTCGTGGCCTACATAAATAGAGCTCATAGGACGTCAACCCTAGCTGACGGTTAGAATTTATGTCAGCCTACAAGCTGACGTAAATAAACCCTATTTACGTCGTTGGATATACGTCGGCAAACATAAATAGCTATTTATGTCGATTTTTGAATTATTTACGTCGGCTTACCTCAAATACCTGTAGTGATGCTCACGCATCTTTACGTGTGCACGGATCTAACTAAAAATCCAACGGATCCTTCGCAGGATTGTCCCCATGTATTTATAAGGGGCCGGTCTCCATGTAGATATGTACTATCCATACTATTGAATGTGCTTTAGATTTGAACAAACAGTTCATGTGCTTAATTTAGTGGATAGGAGAAGAGAGATGCACTCATGCACAGATCTTTTTTTTTTTGAGACAACATGCACAGATCTTCATAGCTGTGGACATGTCGTACTCGTGTACTAATGGCAAGAATCGATTCAGAATGGACTGCCCCTTTTATGTGGCTCTAGACAATCACGCAGCCATCAGATCATCCATCAAGATTCATACTACGCACACTCCCTATCATACGCTCTTTAGATATAAGAAGTCCCTGGATTTTCTGAAAAACAACGGTTTTGCTAGATCGCAGATGCCTGCAATCTAGCAATGTTGCAGGCGATTTTTTCTTTCACATCGATTGAACCAAATTTTCAAATCAAAAACACGCAGGCAGAGGAGGAAGAAGGGGGAGGATGGTGGAGGAGGAGGAAGGAGGAGGGAGGAGGGTGCCTACCTCGCCATCGTCGAGCTCGCCGTCGCCGTCGCCGTCGTTGAGCTCGCCGCCGTCGACCTCACCGCCGGCCGGTTCGGGTTAGGGTTTGGGGGGTGCTCCCCGGCTATAGATTAAGGGTTGGGGGGAGGTGGAGGCCCGGCGGTTGTGAGGGGTTGTGAGGGCGGCGTCGGAGGCAGCAGCGGTGCCGCCGGAGCCGGGGGTGGGGGGAGATGGCGGCGGCCGGACCGGTCGCCGGAGGGCGGATCTGGGTTAGGGTGGGCGGCGCCGGCCGGCGGTGGGAGGGTTGGAGGCGGAGCGGCCAGCGGCGAGGGCGCCGTCGGCCGGGGCGGTTGCCAGAGACGGCGGCGGCGGAGGTGTGCGGAGCTGGCCACGCGAGGAAGACGAAGGGGATCGAGGGAGACGGCGGTGGCTCGGTCAAGCGTGCAAAAGGGCAGAGGGGTCAAACGTGCTTGCCGTTGGATCAGAAAAATCGCCTGCGCGCGGGCCCGATCGCAAGCGACTGCGGTGCAGCTGCTCCTGGAAAATAATCAGATCCTTCTTTCTATCAAGCGACTGCGGTGCAGCTGCTCACGAAAAATAATCAGATCCTTCTTTCTATCCTTTCTTTCTACCTCTCCCTCCAGCACTGCCAAGAGAAAACCCCCCTATGTGTGCACAGTTGTCGATGACCACCGCCATCACCACTAGCTAGCCATTTATGACCATGTCGACGCCCACACAAGCACACTACACCGCCTATGGAGAGGCTCAACCCTGTTGGGCATCGGTGCGACAGTTCATGCAAGTGTCGACGTGATCACCAGAAGGGTGGGTAATGATTGCCGTAGGCCACATGTACAAAAATGCTCCCCCTGGACCAATGGAGACGACGGAAAAAAAGAACGGATTGTTTTTTTTCAAAAAAAATAGAAGTTTTTTTAAAAGAACATAAATCTTGGAACGAACCCAATAATGGTATACGCGTGTCTTAAACCGCACCTATACGACTCATTAAATTTCGATATCAATGACGTGGCACCCGTATCTGTGGCTTTATTGCTTTGACGGTGTCGTTCTGCATGCCTGATCTCTCTGTTGCATATATGCTGCAGCCAGCCGAACGGGCCCACGACGCCGCTGGACATGGCGCTGGACTACTACAAGTACGAGTACGACTTCGCGGGGCCGCCGCCCGTGGCCAGCCTGCAGAACACCGAGCCGAGGCCGACCAACGTCGACTTCGGGGAGGACGCGCACTTCGTCGCCGACCAGCGGGGCTTCGAGTCCATCGTATACTACATCGCCCGCCAATTCCTCGGCTCCGACCGCAAGTCCGGCGCCATCGTAGATCCCAGGCTCAAGCTCAACAAGGTATACAAAATGCTTGTGGTTAGCGTACGTGCTTGCCGTAAAAAAACACGCAAGGAAATGCACTTTTGCTAATCGTCTGCTGATCATCGTGCGAACGGATTATCAGAGTCTCGGTGTCGATTTTCTCACGTAACTAAATTTTTAGGATGGATCTTTTATATGTACTATAAAAGATGTTTAATTTACGGTAAAAAAACAACTGAGAGCTGTACGCTTGATATGTTAAGCCGGTCCTTAAGAAATGTTTAGATCTCTACGTCCTGAGTAGTGGTGGGAGTTGGGCCGTGCCGTGCCGGCCCGGCCTGGGCTCGTCGTGCCTCGGGCCGGTGCAAAACGGGCTGGCACGGCCCGGTCAGCACTTCGGGCCATGCCGGGCCAGCATGGAGTGCCAAAATCTAGGCCCAGCACAGCCCAAAAGCACGGCGTGCCAGCTTCGGGCAGGGCCGGCCCGAGCACGGCACGAGTAACAAAACTGCAGGCAAAATAATTTTTTTAAAATTCATACGTTACTTAAATGAAAAGGTTGTTTATACCAAAAAGATGCGTCTCGAAATTATCTACAACTTTCGTGTTCAACCCAAATTCATCCGAGCAATATAAGACCTTGAAAATGGCGAATAACCGAGGACGGTGCCGTAGGCCCGAAAGCAGGCAGCGACAAAAATATTTTTTATAAATTCATACATTGCTCAAATGAAAAACTTGTCTACATGAATTTCGGGCTGTGCCGTGCTACGGGCCTATTTTTTCGGGCCGTGCCCATGCCAGCCGACCTGGCCCGGCCCATTCTCCCAGCACTAGTCCTGAGATGCACACCACCGTGCATAGCTGCCAATGAGTTGATTTGATGGACATACTTGATCACTGCACGTGTGCACGTACGTACGTGTGCATGCATGCATGCAGGTGGTGCGGGAGATCTCGTACAACGAAAGAGGCGTCGTGGTGAGGACGGAGGACAACTCGGCGTACAGCGCCGAAGACGGAGGGCGCGGTTGATGAGGCCAAGATCAAGGACTCCCAGACCGCCCAAGACCTTTGGACGGCAGACCGTAGACCAGTTTACCAAGGCATGACCCGCGGACGAGCCCTCTGAACCCTTCCAAAGAAAGGAGCGGCGTAATTTGTCAATCTCAACAATCACCCACTTGGGAAGGTGGAAGACCGTGGCAAAGTAGGTCGGAAGGGCCGACAGAACAGACTTGACCAGAGTAAGGCGGCCTGCCTTGGAAAGGAGGCGACCTTTCCAAGACGGAAGCCTAGCGCGGACCTTTTAGATGAGGGGGAGGAAGTGGTTCTTGCCCAGTCTCCTGAAATGAAGAGGGAGGCCCAAGTACTTACAGGGGAAGGAACCCCTGATCCCAGGGAAGGAGGCAAGGATGGGATCAAGGTCAGCCGCGTCGCAGTGAAGGGGGGTGATAGAGCATTTGGCTAGGTTGATGTTGAGGCCGGAGACCGTCCCGAAGGCAGAGAGAAGGTCTATAATGGCCTGAAGCTCTGTCGGACCCGGGCGGATGAAGATGGCGGCATCGTCCGCATAAAGAGAAGTGCGGAGTCTCATGGCCGTGGGGCCGACCGGGGAGAGGACATCAGAATCGGCAGCCAGCTTAACGAGCTGCTGAAGCGGATCGATCGCTAGGATGAAGAGCATCGGGGAGAGAGGGTCTCCTTGACGGACCCCGCGACCATGGCGGAAGGACGAGCTCAAATGACCGTTGACGAGGACAGAAGAGGAGGCGGTACCAAAGAGGAGGGCGACCCATTCTCGCCAACGGGGCCCGAACCCGAGCCACTGCAGGAGGTCAAGGAGGTAACCCCAGTGGACGGAGTCGAAGGCTTTTGCGAAGTCAAGCTTGAGGAGGAGGGCGGGGGTTTTGTTTAGGTGCAGTTGGCGGAGGGTTCCTTGGACGCAACGGAAATTTTCTTGGATGCAGCGACCCTTGATGAAGGCACTTTGATTAGGAGAGATGAGGGTGCTAAGCTTGGGGGCCAAACGATTTGCCAGAAGCTTGGAGAAAATCTTGCTGAAACTGTGTATGAGGCTGATGGGGGCAAAAGTCCTGCAGGCCGACGCAAGAAGCTTTCTTTGGGAGCAGGACTATATTGGCAGAGTTGAGGAGGCCAAGGTGCCTACCATCAAGGGTGTAGAGCTGACTGAAGGCCTCGACGACGTCAAGCTTGATAATGTCCCAGCAGACTTTGTAGAAGGTGCTGGTGAAGCCATCCCGGCGCTTTCCCGCCGGGGAGGGAGGAGATGGCCCTGTGGATCTCGTCCTCGGAGAATGGGGAGTCTAGGTCAGCGAGGTCGAGCTGAGGGAGACCGAGGCTATGCCAGTGGGAGGAGGAGGACCTAGACTGGGAGGGCCGAGATGGTGAGAGAAGAAGCGCCAGCACTCGGACTCTAAGTGGCTCTGAGAGGTGGCGATACCCTGAGGGGTGGAGAGGGAAAGAATGTGATTCTTTCGCCGACGGCCACTGGGCCTGATGTGGAAGAACCTCGTGTTTGCATCACCTAGCCGGAGCCAGCGAACCCGGGCGCGTTGCCTGATGTGACACTTTTGGAGGGCTGTGAGACCAAGGAGACGGTCCTTGAGCCCGAGGAGGAGGTCGCGCTCTAAGGGAAAGAGGGCGACACTCACACGCAGCGTCAAGAAGGGCGAGTAGGGTTTTAATGATGGCTAGCTGAAGTGCCGTGCAACGCACATGCTGACGAGCCCAGGAGGAGAGGGCCTTGGCAGTGCGGGAAAGCTTGATGTGAAGGCGACGAAGGGGAGAGGAAGTAACGATCACATGGTTCCAGGTGGCCTGGACGACGTCGAAGAAACCAGGGAGGCCGACCCAGTAATTCTCGAAACGGAAGAGACGAGGCGGCCTGGTGGGGGACAACTCGGAGAGGAAAAGCGGCGAGTGGTCCGACATAAGGGATGGGAGAGCCTGAAGAGTGGTACTACGTTGGAGGAAGTCCCAATCCGCAGAACAGAACAGGTGGTCGATGCGACTAAGCGCAGGGTTGATTCTTTGGTTGCACCAGGTGAATTTCCTACCCGAGAGGGAGATCTCTGTAAGGGCGAGAGCCTCAAGGGTTCGGTTGAAAGCATCGATGAGGGTAGGATCAACGTTGCCATTGTTTTTGTCCTCAGGACGCAGGATCATGTTGAAGTCCCCGGCGACCATCCAAGGGAGATCCGGGTCAGTAGGGGCGTGGTCCATGAGCTCATTTAGGAAAGCCAATTTTTCCGAGCGAGCATTTGGCGCGTAGACTCCGGTCATACGCCAACGGCAGGCATCCGAGCGGGAGGAGATGGTGACTGAAATGCAATGAAGCGAGGACGTCTGGTGATCAAAGGAGAAGTGGTCTTCGTGAGCTAGGAGGAGGATACCGCCATGGGTGCCTTGGGCGTCGAGGGAAGCGAAGGAAGAAGCGAAAGGAGGTCCAGCACACTCGAGGACGATCTGCGGCGTGATGGTCTCAAGCTTTGATTCTTGCATGCAAATGAGATTTGCGCGCGTAGAGTGGATTAGATCGCGGAGGACAGAGCGGCGAACACCACTATTGAGGCCACGAACATTCCGGTCAAGGAGACGGAGGTGCTTAGACATAGGAAACATGGTGGCGCACCGAAGAAGATGAAACGGCCCAAGGAGGTAACCCGACGAAGATGCAGTTGAATAACACCAAAAGTCGAGGCCAGCGAGGTACCCTAGGGGAGTTTTGGGCACATAATACATCAAAAGGGGGGAGTACGCCCCACAAATAGTTAGTAGGCGCCAGGATGAAGCCAAAAACGTCTTCCACGCACTTTGGGCCGGGGCGACGAGTGAGCTGCCACATTAGGCCACGAAGGGGGACACCATAGCCGTGTGGAGGCCTGGTGGCCGCTCGTCTCCAGGAGCGGGGGCGCCAAGCCAGGCGGGCCGCTCACTTCCTGGGGCGGAGGCCCAGGAAGCGCAGCCGTGAGGTCCTAAACTGGTGGGTCGCTCTCGGCCTGGAGCGGGGGCCCAGGAAGCGCCGCTGCAAGCCTGCAACAGCCGTGTTGGTGGGCTGCTGGACGGCCCTTCTGGCGATCTGACCAGCCTCGCTGGGTAGTGAGACCCCCGCCAGCTCAGCGGCCACGGCGACAGCATCGGCCGGGAGCTCCTCGTCGAAGAGGGTCTTGAGGGAGTGGGAGTCATCGTCGCTAGGCCTCACCCTGGGGGAGCGGGAGCAGGCCCCAAGCCAAGGCTGAAGCTTGCGGACAAGGAGCTTCTTGGCCTTGATCTCGGCGAGAAGCTTGCCGTCTAAGCGACCGGCGATGCGGGTGCTGCGGCGCAGCGTGCTAGCCTTGCGGGAGGCGCGGGCAGCAGAGTGCCCGACGCGCGGGGCCTGCAACAATGGAGGGGAAGAAGGAACGACGTGACGCTGAATAAGGGCCTCTGCATTGGTGGTTGCGGGGGAGGGTAGAACCGAACTCACCGGCAAGGGGCCGAGCGGCCCAAGGGGCGAGGCGGCAGGAGGGGGCACTGGGGATGTAACCGGCGTCGCGATCGGCAAGGTCGAGGAAGCCGCTTCACCGCGGGCCGCCTCGGGCCCAGGCCTGCCAAGAGGACGAGCAGGGCGGCGCGGCCAAGCTGGTTCGCCGTGGTCGACAGTTGCAGAGGGGGCGATGAGACGGTGTCCCTAAGGGGGGACCGAGCCTCCGCGACTGGCAGCGCGGCTAAGACCGAAAAGGGGGTGTCGTCATCCTGCAGGGGCGAAGGTGAGGGGGACAGGGTGGAGGGATGGGGCCCCAGAACAGAGGGCTCCCCGATGGAGGACAGGGGAGATGCCGGGGGAGGGGGAACATGGGGCGGCGCAGAGGGGGCATGTACCTCAACGTCCTCCCAGATGTGGTTGGTAACCGGCGGCGGGGAGAGCATCCGGTGACGGTTGCCGCTGGATTGGCCATCGTCGTGACGTCCCTGGGGGGAGGCGGTGCAGCGGCGTCCCATGACGGAGACACTACGAACCACGCCGCGAGCCACTCTAGCAACGCGAGAACGGGAGCGGTGACGGCGCTGATGCCGGGAGTTGACGTCGTCATCCTCGTCGGAATCGTCGTAGCGGGGTGGGCGTGGGGGTGAGGCGCCCTGCAGCAGGGGCGGAGGCGGTAGGTCGCCGTCGGCCCGGCCAAATTCCCACGCCGGGTAGGAGACGCGGGTGCGACCCTGAGGACCCGCTGAATAGTCCTCGATGGTGTCGAGGTGAATGAACACCTTCGAGGTAGACGCCATTTTGACATGGCTTTCAGCATCCGCGCCCACCGGAGTATCGACGAAGCTGAGGTAGTGAATCTTGGGGATGCGATCCGGGTTCGCGCACCAAGCCCAGACGGTGAGGGAGTTGGTGATGTCGCGGACGGGGCTGAGGCAGCGGTCTTCAATCCCTTGGAGCGCGCCCGCCGCGCCGATGATGGTGCGGGCCGTATGCTCGTTCCACGCGAAAAGTGGAACGTTCTCGAGGCAGAGGCGCACCCTGTAGCGGACCGGAGTGGGATCCTCGCAGAGGTGAGGGCGCCAAGGCTTGAAGTTGACGTCGAGGACGCCGTGGTTGAAGCGGCCCAGGCGGAGAGCGCGCTCACGGTGCTCCAGAGTGGGGAAGCGGACCATGAAGGGCTCTGGAAGTGGTTGGCGATGACGAGCTCGTTGTGGTCGCGAGTGGCGCGGCCGGCGAAGAAAGCCGCCATACGGATGGCATCGCGGTTGCGTTCCGGATCCGCTTGGCCGCCGGTGTGGATGGTCACCACCGCCCAGCGAGCGTCGATGCCAGTAGCCGCCTCGAGCATGGCGCCCGAACCGAGGAGGGACGCCAGAACTGCGTCAAGGGCGGTTTGCGGGGTCTCCGCGAGCCATGGAAGCGACGGGCGGGAGGTGAGGCCTGGGAGACGGGGATGTGGAGGTCAGGTGAGGCCGAGTCGGAGGAAGGCGAGCGGGGCAGGAACTAGCTTTATGGCCATTCCTCCAACAGCGGCGGCAGCGAAGTGGCTCGCGGCACAAGGCGACCCGATGGTTTGTCTCAAGGCAGCGGAAGCAGCGCGGGGGCTGGTTGGTGGCGGAGTGAAGACGGGTAGCCTTGGGGCTAAGCCTGCTACTGCCATGAGTGCGGTGGTGGAGCGCCGGCTTGGGGCGGCGCCTTGAGGGGACTTGCTGCCAGGGGGCGTCGTCGTCAGACGTGGCTACAGTGCCGGGGAACGCAGCGACCGAAGAGCTTGATGCCGGGAGTGAATGCGGTTGGTGGTCTGACGGGGAGGAGGGGGAGGCAAATCGAACTCTCTTCAATGCCTGCCCACCCTGCCGGGCCAGCATGGAGTGCCAAAATCTAGGCCCAGCACAGCCCAAAAGCACGGCGTGCCAGCTTCGGGCAGGGCCGGCCCGAGCACGGCACGAGTAACAAAACTGCAGGCAAAATAATTTTTTTAAAATTCATACGTTACTTAAATGAAAAGGTTGTTTATACCAAAAAGATGCGTCTCGAAATTATCTACAACTTTCGTGTTCAACCCAAATTCATCCGAGCAATATAAGACCTTGAAAATGGCGAATAACCGAGGACGGTGCCGTAGGCCCGAAAGCAGGCAGCGACAAAAATATTTTTTATAAATTCATACATTGCTCAAATGAAAAACTTGTCTACATGAATTTCGGGCTGTGCCGTGCTACGGGCCTATTTTTTCGGGCCGTGCCCATGCCAGCCGACCTGGCCCGGCCCATTCTCCCAGCACTAGTCCTGAGATGCACACCACCGTGCATAGCTGCCAATGAGTTGATTTGATGGACATACTTGATCACTGCACGTGTGCACGTACGTACGTACGTACGTGTGCATGCATGCATGCAGGTGGTGCGGGAGATCTCGTACAACCGAAGAGGCGTCGTGGTGAGGACGGAGGACAACTCGGCGTACAGCGCGGACTACGTGATCGTGTCCACCAGCCTGGGAGTCCTGCAGAGCGATCTCATACAGTTCACGCCTCCGCTGCCCGTCAGTTCCTGCAGCTCCCGTTTGTTCGTTCGATCAAACCAAACACTGCTAGCAACTGCTGAAATCGATTAATTCTTCGTGGCGATATCGATCGATCAGGCATGGAAGATCATCGCGATCTACCGATTCGACATGGGCGTGTACACCAAGATCTTCCTCAAGTTCCCCAGGAAGTTCTGGCCCGAGGGAGAAGGCAAGCAGTTCTTCGTCTACGCGAGCAGCAGGAGAGGTTACTACGGGATGTGGCAGGTGATCGATCCAACAACATGCACCATATAAAAATCGATCACTAAACAATTAACAACATTGATTTATGGCACTGGCACCGCATGCGCGTGTCAATTTGAATTTTGATGCATGTAATGCATGGATCAGTCATTTGAGAGGGAGTACCCAGGAGCCAACGTGCTCCTGGTCACCGTCACCGACGAGGAGTCGCGGCGGATCGAACAGCAGCCGGACAACCAGACGAAGGCGGAGGCGGTGGCGGTGCTGAGGAAGATGTTCCCCGACGAGGACGTGCCGGACGCCACGGAAATCTACGTCCCGAGGTGGTGGTTGAACAAGTTCTTCAAGGGCTCCTACTCCAACTGGCCCATCGGCGTCAACCGCTACGAATACGACCAGCTCAGGGTACGCGTACTACGGGTTGATATATACTCCTAATTCTCTACTGTTAGAATCTCAATATCGCCAAAATCTGTGTTAAAGACTCACTAAATTAATCAACACTGATGATGATGCCGTGATTAACTCGATCTTGATCTGCATGGTGTTTCAAGGCACCGGTTGGGAGGGTCTACTTCACCGGCGAGCACACGAGCGAGCACTACAATGGCTATGTCCATGGAGCCTATCTTGCAGGTATATCATATATCTTAATCTGGACCGTTCATTTGACTGATCAATCCATGCATGGATCAGAGACGTAGAAGCCACAATTATATTCCATCGTTAAAAAAACGAGCAAGATGTCCCGCGCAATTGTACGGCTAAATATACAGTGATCTTTAATCTAATACTCCCTCTGGTTTTTTTTGTTTGACACATTTGACTTTTTTGTCACGTCTTTGACCATTCGTCTTATTAAAAAATTTAGTGCAAAGATGTAAAAAATAAGACATATTTAAAGTACCTCTATTGATAAAACAAATCACAACAAAATAATGATATTTACAAAATAATTTGAATAAGACGAATGGTCAAAGGCATATCGAAAAGTTAAAAGCGTCAAACAAAAAAAAAGGAGGTAGTATAAACTAATATTTTTATTTCAAATTTATTAAATTTTTTATATTTATTTTAGACAATATGAACTGTTTCTTTTAGTCCGGTATAAACTCTTATTTCTATTTTTTTAGTAACTGATACAAACTCTTTTCGAATTTGGCATGAACTCTTATTTCCATTAACTTTTTATTCTGAATTTCCTTTTTTATTTTTGTTTTACTCAATATGAATTCTTTCTGGCCCTACTGCAATTGATTGTGGATCCCTTTGATTAATATGAGGATTTCTATTTTTTTTATTAACGTGTGATTTTCTAGAAATTTACTATTAATGTGGTGGCTCTAGATAGATTGATAGGCTGTAATCGGCAAGAAAACATATTTGGTGTCATGTCGTTGGAGTTGAATTCAAACTTGTGCGTCATCCTATTAGTGCACAAATTAACTCGTACATATTGAGAGTTTGTTACCCAATATTTCTACGCATTGGACTCAGTGAAGTTGATGTAGATGTAATCTCGTGGCATACATGGCATTTTTATCTTTAAATCACAGTATAGATATACATTGTTATGTTTCGGTTTCACTATAATCGATGGTTTAGATTTTTTCCTGCTATTAGCATGGGAAATTATATTATTTTTTATAAATATGAGAAGTTCAATTATTTTAGGATTAATGTGGTGTCTCTGTTGGACCCTATAATCGACGATGCTCCAATTAACATGAGAATTTTAAATAATTTTTTATTAATATGAGAAGTTCTAGGATTTATGATTAATGTGGTGGCTCCACTGGACCCTATAATCGACGGTGTAGATCTTGTCGTTTTGGTCCGTTCTTGAGAATTTCTAATATTTTTCGATTAATATGGAAAATTCTATAATTTTAGGATTAATTTGGTGGCTCCATTGAACCCTATTTTAATTTTATAACACACAGAAGATAGATAGATCAGATCAGATCGCATATGACACTACTGGAATCTCCCAATTTCGCGAGGGCTAACAAACACGAGGGCTAAAACAAAGCCCTCGTAATAAAATATCAAATCACGAGGGTATAACTCAGCCCTCGTATGAGAAGTTCTATTATTTTAGGATTAATGTGGTGTCTCTGCTGGACCCTAGGCGATGCTCCAATTAACATGAGAATTTTAAATAATTTTTTATTAATATGAGAATTTCTAGGATTTATGATTAATGTGGTGGCTCCACTAGACCCTATAATCGACGGTGTAGATCTTGTCGTTTTGCTCCGTTCCTGAGAATTTCTAATATTTTTCGATTAATATTGAAAATTCTATAATTTTATGATTAATTTGGTGGCTCCATTGAACCCTATTTTAATTTTATAATGGACAGACAGATAGATAAATCAGATCAGATCAGATCGCATATGAATTAAACATACATCTAGTCTAGATGATATATATGCGTAGTGTAATCCTAGCTTCAAATTGAACATCTGATCATCTAAATATACTACGAGGAAATACTACTTCCAGTAAAAGATCTCTTTTACTAATTAGCCATCGTGAGCTCCATGTTTTCAGGTATCGACTCGGCAGATATTCTAATCAACTATGCCTTGAACAACATAGAGTTCAAAATCCGCAGCAAGTACGAGGATCAAGTTGCCGAGGTAACTACCAACTGTGTTCTTATTATCTTCAGCAACCGCAACTTCTTTACACTTTCTGAAAAAATTGGCATCCTTAAACTATGTTATTTACACGTCACTGCAGGCTAAATAAATGAAAAGCTGAGAGTACGTACTCCATGCCAGTGTGCTCATGGGGGAATAAACTGAAGATGCCACACGGCTTCCTTGCATGGAAGAAGCTTTGTCGGATGCATTTCGCTCATCATGTGGCATTCCTGCTCTTCGTTTCATGCATTTTCTAGTGTTCTGAATGATTCGAGCAGTTTCTACTGCCATGAAGCATTCCTGTGATGTACGGAATAGTATGTTCTGCTAGTCAAATAAATTAAAGAACATGAGGTTTATGTACGTACGTCCGGTTAGTTGCCCAGATGCAGTTTGCCTTTGCCATTCCCAGTTCTTCTTCCATTTGCTGCAGGCCTTCAATTTGGAATTTGTTTACAAGAAATATAGGTGAGCATACCCTACTACGTACACCAAACCAAACGTTATTTGTTCATAAGATATACATTACAGGTGAGCATACCGATACTATCAAACCAAACAGTATTTGTTCAAAAGAAATACAGGTGAGCAGTTATCCTCAGATGCACCGGAAACACAATCATGTACGACGTATGCGATCATAGAACAGATAGGCCCAGCGACATAAACCAAACAGTATTAAACATGGGAATTTTTTAATCTCTCTCTTTTTTGAAATAAATAAATACTTTTTTATTAAAATTAGAAATAAATAAATAGACGTCTATCCCCGTTCCATCAGACGGGATATAAATCCAAATCCCGCCCGATGAAACGGTGATGGGAGTCTATTTATTTAATTTTAGTAAAAATATTATTTATTTATTTCAAAAAAATAAAAAAATATTTAAAAATTATCGAACACGGTAGATCATAATGGGCCTTTGTTATAAGCCATTCACACCACCACACTGCGTCTTTTTTTTTTGGGCCGTACGGAGAATCTCGATCCACGCACGCACGGGAGAGAGAGTTCTTCTCAATTTTCAAGGCTGAAGAAATAATTTTCCAGTTAATGCGAAAAATCACTGCCCCGGACAGTTGGATATTAAAAAAAACGACATTTTTGTGGAAGCGCAGCTGAGGCCCTGTTGCAGTCTTCTGTTCAGATTGCCATGCTCTAAAAAAATATTAAATGCATTTTCTTAAATAAAATCATCTTACCATATTGTGTTATGTCTTCTAATTTTACAAACGCGAGACCATTTCCTTCCTTTCTTCGTGACTAAAATTTTAGTGGTCCATAGATAATCACCTTAATCAAGTAAACCAAAGAAATCTACAGGAGTTAAGGATCATCAAGAAAGATTCAAACATAAGAAAGAGCTCTTTTACAGTGCACCTGAGTCTTCTCGAGGAGAACGTCGAACATACCAACCAACACTCTACGCAGTCAAGCACAAGAAAGTATGGCCCTAGTTGTGCATCTTGGTGAAAAAAAAAATGCATGAAGCGGTCAGAAATACAAGTTGCCACTTTTCAAATTCTTACCAACCCTTGGCTGTCGGCACACAAGTCGGAATTACGGATGCCGTGAGTGCCGACTGCGGGCGACTAGGGTTTCCCCCTAGCCGCCGCCACCGCCGCCGCCGCCGCCGCCGGCCTGCCTCCCCTCCGTCAACAATTTTACGCAACTTTTGCCCAGTTCGTTGGGGTGCTTGCGCGTTGCGATCGAAGCCATGGCCGGGGGAAGCATCCGCGCCGCCGCCAAGGCCGCCGTGGTCGGCGGCTACCGAACCGCGGCCTCCGTCCGCCGTGCCGTCCTGCCGTCCTCCTCCGCCCCCAACAGCCGCCACCACTTCAGACTTGGAGTGTGAACGAGAGCAACCCCGCCGCCTGCCCCCTCGGCTGCGACGGCCACCGCCGTCCTCGCCTGGCCACTCCGGCCGACGCGTCCACCATGCCTAGCACCCCTCCGTCCTCGTGGAGCCATTGGCTGCAAGCTAGCCCGACGCAGGGCGGTGCCGCCCACCCCGGCTCGCCTGCCATTAGTCCCCCAACCAACAGCGGCGTTGCCCACTCCTTCGCTCAGGTCGTCAAAGCTCCTGCGCCAGCTTTCAATCCAACCACTTCCACCGCAATTACTGCTCTTTCCCCTTCAGGCCAGCCACCCTCCTTGGCTCAGTCGGCCATTACTCCTTAACCCGCCCTTCGCTCGGTGGTCGTTGCCGCGCCGGGCACTTCCGCTTGGCAGCGCGTCGCCCCGAGGCGCAGGCGGCGCTCGCGTGCCTTGCCTCTTCCGGCAAACCGCGCCATACCTCGGCGAGCTCGCCGCCCTACCTTTGGAGTCGGCCATGGGCTTAAAGGGAGGTGCTTCCGCTGTTTCGCCCGCAACCATTTGGCGGCGGCCTGCAAGGATCCCATCCGCTGCTTGCTGTGTCGGCGTTCAGGCCACACTGCTAGCTCCTGTCGCCGCCGCTCCGAAGCTCCCTCCAACCGCACTGCCTCCTTCAACGGTCGCCCCGCACGATCTCAGCTCCCGGCTCTCCTGCCGCGTCCGGTCATGGCACCTCCTCAGAGGTCCGCTTTGGCCGCGTTCCGCCCTCCGTCCGCGCGCGTGGCTGTCGAGATTTCCTCAGAGATGCGCACTGGCGCGGACTTCCTTCATCGCCATGCCGTCATTGTTACCATTGCCAGTGGCCCGCACCCAGACACTGGGTTCGTTGCCGGCGAGATCCACCTCGCCCATCTTCAGTTCCTCACCCGCTTCACCTTACCGGAGCAGGCGCGGCTCGCTAATCACCGTTCTTTCCACTCCCATGGCCGTCGTTTCACTCTGGAGCGCGTCCCCGGTGATGTCCACGGCCTTGGCTCCCCTGGGGCCGTCCGTTATCGTGTCTTGGTGTTTGTTGAAGGCTTACCCTCGCACGCCTGGACCACCTCCGTTGTGGACCGCGTCTTCGCCGCCGTGGGCTGTGTCGACGTCGTCGATCCTTCTTCTCGGCTGCGCCTCGACACCTGCACCTTTCGGGCATGGGTGTGGACGCGTGATCCGGCGGCAATTCCTCTAGAGATGGAGCTGGAGCTCATCGAGCCATCTCCTTACATGGAGGCAAGACGCAGCGGCGATGGCGGTCCGGCTCGCCTCGTCGGCGCGCCTCGCCCTCGGCCGCCGCGTGCTTTCGTGCATCAGCTCCTCATCCACGTCGTCACCGTTGAAGACTTCTCCCTCTCGGCTCGCGTCGGCGGTGGCGCTCCCACCACCACCCCCCTCCTGTGGCGCCTTGGTTTCCCGGACTCCCATCTGACGCCGGTGGCTGCTGACCCGCCGCGAGCGTGCCGCTTCCTCTTCATCCCGCGCCGCCGCCGCCGGGACGATAGCGCCAATGATGATGACGACGCCGCTTCTAGGGAGGGGGGAACTGGCCGTTTCCGCCGCCACTGCAAGGAGCCCATGGGCGACGGCTCTCGTAGCTCTCCGCGGTCGCCGGCGGGCTCCCACCCTCCACGGAGCCGTTCCCCCCTTGCCGCCGAGCCCGCGGAAGGAGCTCTTCGGCGGCCTCGCGCTCGCGCTCTCGCCACCGCGCCAGCGGAAGGAGCTCTTCGGCGGCCTCGCGCTCGCGCTGTCGCTCCCGTGGCCTCTCTTCGCTTCGTTTTCCTCTCGTCGGCGTCGACTGCTCCGTGGGTGTAGCGACCCCGTGCTCTCCGGGCTCGCCGCCTCGCTCCTTCTGGGTGCTTTTCAGGTCCCCGCCGCCGTTGCCCGCGCCGACGAAGTGCTCTCCGCCGCGGTGCTCTCCTCGGAGTCCGTGTCCTCCCAGCCGTTGGATCCAGCCCTGCAGGTGTTGTAGCCCGCCTCGGCTGCACCGCTCGGCCTAGCCTCGGGAGCCGGAGATTTAAACTCCCCCCATACTCGGTCAGCGCCCGACTCCCCGCGTCGTACCGCCAGCCCCCCACTATGACCCGGCGGCGATCCAGGCCCACTCTCTTCCGGTCGGTTGGGCTCGGCCTCGCCTTTCGTGGGCCGTTGCTCCTCCGATAGCCCGTCTGCACCTGCGGCTCTTGGCGGGCCTCTAGAGCCGTCCGAGCCTGAGGTCCTTTTTTTGGATCTCGCGGTTCCCTTAGTTTTACCTCAGTCCTCTCTCCCGGACTCTGATCCGATGTCCTTGGAGGCCCTCCTCCCCACTCCCACTCCACTTTCCTTGGCCCACGCTCTGCTCAATAGAGCCACGGTCACCACACTTGCTCCACTCTTGCCATGCCCTCCGGCTACTCGGCCTCGGCCGAAGAAGATGTCTTTGGTCCGCCGCAGTTCCAAACTCGCTGCCGCGAGGCCGACCCTGGCTCCGGCTGGATCCTCTTCTGTTCCTGCGATCCGCAGAGCTCAGGGCCTTATCGCTCGGCGCCTTGGGATCCCTTCTTCTGTTGCTGTTGATGACCTGGCTGACCAGCTGCAGACGTTCTTCTCCGCTACCCCCTTGGACGGGACCACGTCTTCTACTGTCAGGGACCTCTGTGGCCTCTCCCGCCTTTCGATTGAGCTTGCTGAGCTAGGACACGAGGGGATTGAGGGCTCCGCAGCCTAGGCTCCTCGTCTCCCCTCTAGATTTGTTGTTGTCTTTCGTCATGTTTAGTTGCCTCGTTGAGTCCGCTCACCTGCGTGTGAGTCTGTTTCGCCCTACCCACCTGCACGTGGTCTTTGCGTGTGTTTGTAAACCACTTGCGTTTGGTCTTGTGTGTGTTTGTAAACCACCTGCGTGTGGTCCTCCAGTTTTAGAGTCGTCTTCTTCGTGTGTTAGACCTCCCCTTAAACCGCCTGCGTGCGGTTCGCCCTGGGCTAACCTTCCCCTGCGTGGGTCTAGGTCGCCCTTCTCGTTGTTGTGTCCCGTGTCTGGTTTCGTTAGGCGGTCCTCTGCCTTTACGAAGCCTTTCACCTCTTCGGCTACCAGCTTACCTCTTCGTGTGTCTACCGAGTTTCCTTCATGAGGATTATTACCTGGAATGTTCGTGGCCTCAACTCTGCAGCTAAGCGGGATGTCGTCGCTTCACTGGTCCGCTCCCACAATCCAGCAATCTTGGCAATTCAAGAGTCCAAGCTGTCTAGCCCCTCTGACCAACTCCTGCTCGAGGTTTGCGGTTTCAGGTTGCGAGGCTTCCTTCAGTTTCCTGCCTTAGGCACCAGGGGAGGCTTGCTCCTCTTTTGGGACGACTCCCTTTTTCAACTTTCGGACGTCCGAATTGGGCTTTGCTCCATTTCCGCTCGGGTCACCTCAACGGACGATCAGCGCTCCTGGACCATCTCCAACGTTTATGGGCCGTCAACCAGGTCTGACAAAGAGGCCTTTCTCCACGAGGTGCGAGGAATCGCCTACCACTACTCCGGTCGCTGGCTCATCCTCGGTGATGTCAACTTAATCTACAAGGCCTCCGACAAGAACAACCTCAACCTCAACCGGAGACTCATGAGTCGTTTCCGTGCTACTTTAGACGACTGCCGCCTCCGGGAGATCCACCTCTCAGGACGTCGTTTCACTTGGAGCAATGAGCAAGCTAACCCGACTCTAGTCCGTCTGGACCGGGCTTTCGCTACTTCCAGCTGGGAA
>SPJY01003964.1:547930-754782 GCA_005191435.1 Raddia distichophylla
ACATCTGGGCTTCCACCTCATCCTTAAGTTTTGCTCTTTCAGGGGTGAGCGGCTCATACTTAGCCCTGTAAAAAAACACGTTCTGGACGCCGTCCCTGACATGTATAGAATGGGTGTCACTGAGTGACCGACGGATACCTGCGATAATAGGAATGATAATAATTCGATCATTCAATCCCATAATCAGAGATCTAGCCATTTGGAAAGATTGTTAAATGTACAGGAATGTTGTTACTCACCTTCCAAGGATCCGAGCCCGTGGAGATGGGGTTCATGAATAAAAGACAAGGATGTTTCATTGCAATCAATGAAACACGGAGGCACTGCATGGAACAACACATGTCAACATGTATAGATAAACATGTAATCAACATGTAATAGATCACTTTTCTGAGTTTTATCTCAGCAACCAAACACTACCAAAAGTTTTTTTTTGCCATTCCTGATCCTAGTTGTGGTCATGAACGAAACATGATCTAACCATATCCAAGCTAGTCAAGCTAGATGAGTGGCAACTATAAAACAAATACCTCATAGCAGTAGCAGTAAGAAAAAGATAGGAGATATAATTTGAAATAACCCAATAAAAACTTGAATTACACTAACCAGACAATGATGAAAATAGCATTATGCATGGCAATCTTACTCATGAACGAAACATGCCCGAACGATTTGCTATCAAGCTGCCAAACTAACAATACCCAACCCAAACTCTTTTGCAACCTATTTAACCAATAAACCCAGACACCCAAATTTGAAGGAGCCGACCCATTGAAATTCTTGCTTTCAAACCCAGTAACACTCTCAATCCTAACAGTTCCAACCGAGTGAACAAATATAGGATCTGATACGCATATAGATAAACTTACCAGACATGGAAAACTTAAGGTTCGATGCAAAAATGATGGTGTTGTTTTGTTCAGCTTTCACCAGCTCCCCCATGCTCTTGAAGAGATGGGCTCCAAGTTCAAGGAAGATTGTAACACTGTCATGTAAGACAATCAAAGTAAACTTTATAATGAAACCACTTGTCATGTTCATTTCGGTCAAATGAACAAACAGCCAAAAACATATGCATACCTTCTCGTGAGAACAGCGATCTCACGTAAGCAAGGAGATCATCAGGTGCTCCCACGTTGACCACCACCCCGACCACTTCTGCGACATGATTACCATTCGTATTGGTAAAAGAATAACGAAAATGAAAATGGAATGAAATTGTGCAATTGGAGAAGAAAAAGATAGATTCACCGAAGGTCTGGTCATCTCCTAGCACGGGCACGGCATCAGAGAGCTGTGGGGAAGATATTTCAGAATGCTAAAGCCTATTTCACTGGTCACTGGTTACACTCAAGAAGAAGATTGTGTGGATGTGTCTAGCTAGCGCAATGCCATACTTTTATAGTGTTGGATGATGAGGCATCCTGGCGCTAATTAGGATGTTGCAAATTTTTTTAATGTATTTGTAAAACACTATTGTAATGCATAATTAATCCATTTAATGACCCATTAAACAACAATCAAGAATGGGATTGACTAATGGTGAAAGTATATATGTAGGGATGTAAAAACTCAATTACCCGTAATGAATATTTGGCATTTATCAAGCAATGAATAAACGCGATTAGGCAGCGGCAATGTAAGTCCTATAGAACACTGAACAGATTGATGTCATTTTACTTTGAGGCGCGGCTGCGCGAAAACACTGAAAACAGAGCAGAACGAATTGATTAGATTAACTGTAGAGAGAGATTACCCGCATTGCGCTTCTTGCAGAGATGACTGCGAAGAATTGGGCGGCATCGAGCTCGGTTGAATGCCGAGGAAGGATCGAGGAGTGGAGGAAGCAATGGGGTGACGATGAGGAGGGAACGACATGGATTTCCATCGTTAATTACATTAATTACATTGATATCTTTTGAATGCCCGCTGATCTCTCTCTCCATCGTTAATTACATTAATGCTATTTTCAAATCCGTGTAAATAATGTAAATAGGATGATGGAGAGATTTGGAAATAATGATGACGGGTTGATTTGGAAATATATTTAATGTAAATAATGATGGAGAGAGAGAGACATACGTATTTGAAATTAGCCGTCGGATGGACTATCAACGGGCGTAGATGCGCAAATAGGATAACGCCTATGTTGAAATCGGGGGTGCACAGGAGATTTGGTGAAATTGAGCTGTCGGATGAGGAGAGGATGACCTTGATTGCTTGTATCAACACCCCTACTGGTGTTTTTTAAAGTAGTATAGATATAGATATAGATCTGAGTCTTTCTCGAGGAGAACGTCGAACATACCAACCAACACTCTACGCAGTCAAGCACAAGAAAGTATGGCCCTAGTTGTGCATCTTGGTGGAAAAAAGAAAAAGAAAAAAGATGCATGAAGCGGTCAGAAATACAAGTTGTCACTTGTCAAGTTCTTACCAACCCTTGGCATTACCAGCTTTCACTCAGTTTTCACTCAAGTCAGAATTCCAGTAAAAAATGACAGGGAAAAGACCAAGTATTTTAGTCTTTGTTTATTTCAGTTTAAAGTTGCTAAAACATTTTAATCTGAAAACTATTTAAATCTCACAAAAATGACTATAAGCACTACATTGTTTAGCTTGTAAAAATAATAGATTTTCATTAAATTTCATTTAGTTTAAGTTGAAAAGAACAAGGCCTTTAGTGTACCTATCTTGCCTTTTTCCATGTCACGAGAAGAATGATAGGATTCACCTTTAAAGCAATTCATGAAAAATATAAGAAGCCATGACAGCACATTAAGAACTGATACTAGCTATTTGGGAGCCTGATTTATACTTGCTAGCTATAAATTTCTCTGAAAATGAATGCATTTCGCACACTATCTTCTAAGGAATCAAGTGTAGAAGCAGTTTCATAACATTATCTTCATTCGTAAGTACTAGTGCACAAGGAAAACCTACAGCTCAGAAGAAATTATTCTGAAATCCTTATCTTTTTACTAAGCATATCACTATTAGCAATACAACGCGTAATCCTAGAAACATAGCGTGGTAAGAGAAAGTACATAAATATTAAATAGATTCTTCCAGCCAACCTGAAAAACACGAACAACATCTATACCGACTATACGAGACTAGTTGGCATCAGCAACTTAAAAGAAGGCCCTGCTCCCGTAAAAGACCCTAGAGCCCTTTGATGGCGATGGCTTCTCAATAGTACTCGAGTCAGTGTTATCAGTTGAGGGACTATAGCTCTCGGCATCCAATGGAAGCTTCATTTTTGCAAGTGATTCAGTAAACTGCTGCATGCTCTTCATGTACATGTCAACTATGTCTTGCTGGACAACCGACTCCCCAGGTTGGAGGTTAATGCTGATCACAGGCTTGACAACTTCATCTTTGATTGGTGTCTCAGAAGAATCAGCCTCACCATCTGTACCATCCTGGCTTTTCTCCTTCTGGCTTTCAGTAGGGGATGCCACGATAGTGGTCTCGGATGGCTCAGAAACTGATTGTTGCATAGCAGAAAGGCCTGCTGAGGAGTCTGTGGTTGAGACACAACTTAGAGGACTTTCATCCCGATATTCCTCAAGATTCTTTGTACAGATTTCAGGACCAGATACAGTCGCATCAGAGAACTTGCCATTCTCAGCCTTGATTGGACCATCAGAGTTCAAGTTCTCCATCTCAAAATACTTAGAGACCATCATTTGATTCTCCTTTACCATATTTAAGTCTGGGAATTCAATTTTTTCAAGCTCAGAAGGAACCGTACCACCGTTTCCACAATCAGCCACTACTGACACTGACTTATTGGGTGATGGGATTGGGATGACATCTGGAGAACAACCATCATAAGACAAGGACAGCTGCACAAATCCAGCAGGTGAGTGGAACAGGTCAGTAGATGACAGGGAGAACTCCTGGACCAGCGTTCCATCAGCCATTACAATGTCTGCCAGAGGAACAAGGGCAAAGCCAAGAAGCTGGTCCTCCAGGTAGTTTTTCACCCTGCTCAACATCCATATCTCGCACTTGAGTGAAGCATCCACATTTCTCACATCAAGCCTTAGACCTTCATCAAACACTGGGTTGCGCCCACCGCCGTTGATCACCTTGGTTGAGCATGACACATCTGGGTCGCTTGTCAGGCACAGCTTTGCATACACATCCTGCTTCTGGTAGATACAGATGTTTTGGATATCGCGTGCCTGGTGTACAAAGACATCAAGGAGGCCTATGGAATTATCTTTGCTGGCAGTCTCGGTTGAAAAATTGGTGACCTTTTGGGTGATATTTTCAGTGTTCAGCATCGATGGCTCACAAATAGTACCAGTTTGGTAGGCTGCCATTGCAGGAGTCCCAACACTGCACTAGGAAAAACGGAGTTATATATTCTCTTCAATAATATATGAGAAATAAAGAAGTCTGCAACCAAGAATGCAAACTAGAAAAGAAGTTAAGCAGAATAGGCACAAAACAGTGTTACTAGTACTTGCTACAATTGGGCCTTTCAATTAGGAGGGATCTCATGGTTGCATAGGAGATGGTTAGCATGCAGAATTCTTTAAGTGAAGAACTTAGATCTCAAAATAAAAGGAGTGATACTGATCAGAATAACTGAGGAATAAAATAAGTTGTGCTTACGATCTCAAGAAATTTTAGCCCTCAACGATCTCCAGTTGCAGGAAAACGGAAGCTTTAGGTACGTACATAGAAATTGGCATACGAATTCAGTGTCATGGGGGTAATTTTCCGTCCCAAAGACGTGATTTGATACTTCGACATAATGCGTAAACGCGAAATGGCAGCAGTAGCAATAGCTTAAAACACAAATCAACCAACAAATACTGCAGAAAACTAGATTACCGCACAAATCGAAAACGAAAACTGGCACTATGAACGGCAGTGGAGCACAGATTAAGCACTGCATACTGCAAATGTTAAGGTTCAGGCGCACATCGTAATGCCACAGCGAAATTACGGCCACTTGCACGAATCAAAATCCCTAAAATTATCAATAATCTGTTCCAAAATCCCCTACTGTCCAGGCATGGGCAAGAAGATCCAGATAAATAGAACGCCCAAATCAAGAACCAACAGAACTAACTAACCGACAACCAAGACATCGAAGTCGACTGACCAGTGACCACATACTGGTGGCGCGTTCGAGCTCACGCTCATAGCATAAGGAACTTAGCAATTTTGTACATGAATTGAGGAGAGGATGGCGGACTTACCTTCGCGCTGGAGGTGCCAAACTGCCAAAGGAAGCGTACCGGCAGCCGCAGCCGCAGCCGCAGCGTGATACTAATTGGCCCGGAGATGGGAGGGGAAAGGTCTAAATGTAAAATGAGTGCTACTTTTGCAGAATTGCCATCTTTCTTTGCGCAAATTATATGTATTAAGCTTTTTATCTTCTAACTCCGTCTTTTTTATTTTTTGAACACAAAGGGAGAAGCTCTGTCATTTCATTCAAGAAAGAGAGAAAGTACAATAATTATACCGGAGAAAATGGAGAGAGAGAAAGAGAAGAAGGGAGAGGGAACAACGCGACCCGACCAAGCGGGGGTCGCCAAACGACGCCGAACAAACCAAGCCCAAACACCAAAGGGTGCACGAGCCAACACCGACTTCACCACGAGGGATGCAAGGCCAAAATACAAGGCACACCGCAAACTTACAACACAGAGCAAGCAAAGGTTCCCAAGTTTGCTAGATGCCACCACCAAACAGGGTGCACAGAGGGGTCAAAAGGAGAGCGACGCCATCCACCACCACCGCAAGGGATGCTCGAATAGCAACACTAACGACCCACACCTATAGCCGCATAGCACGCTCACAGGGCCTGGTGAAGAAGGCCGCCACCACCAAGTAGGAAGCATGGTCCGGGAGTGGCCAACTTGCAGTACGAAAGGTCTTTCGGTCGACGCCTTCAACAAAGTAGAGACGACACGGTCGCCGCCATCGCCTATCCAGACCTAGGTTTTCACCCTAACTTCCGAAAGGTAGGAAACTCCACAACGAAGCCTCCAAAGAGGGCAACGACACCCGAGGGCGCTGACAACGTTGGCCCAAGCAAGAGCTAGGCAGGGCTCTCGCCCGGAGCACCTACACCTCCGCAAGCAGCACAAGGAGGCCACAAGCCGGATGCAAGAGCCACAGGAGTCAAGGTGCACGATCTCGCCACTGAAGCCCGCCGAACTAAAGAACGGACACTGCCGCTGCGAGAAGAAGGGGACGGTAGTGACGCTTCAACACAACCGCCGAGGAGAAGAACGGACATCGCCATCAAGAGGAGGGACGGCGAAGACGCTTCCCTCGATGTGCACCACAAACGAGGATCGCCACCACCACTCGCCCTGCAAGCACAAGCACCGCAACAACCCAGCCGACAAAGCCGTCGACGCGCGTTGACCTACTGCTCCTACCATGCCGCTATGTCGAACCGGCCGAACTAGGCAGCCGGCCGCCAGAACCGCTGCCACAACGCTGGAGCGTCACTTTCAAGGAGCAGAGGAAGAGGCCCACCCGCTGACACGAAGGGTGGAGGAAGAGGGTCCTGACCGCGCTGCTACGCTAAGGAGAGGAGGTCGCCGACCACCGCCGCCGCACCCTCCTGAGCCGTGTCCCGCGCTGGGGAGGGAAGGAGGAGCGTCGGGTGCCTCCGCCGAGGGGGAAGCTGAGGGCCATCGCGGCGAATAAGCTGGGATGGTGCCCGAGCCACCGGATCCGACGGAGGAGGATGTATAGATCCGGCCATGGCAGCGTGCCCCTTGGGGAGCCGTTGGCCAAGGAGAGGGCCGCCAGCCCCACCGGCCACCCTGTCCGACGTGCAACCGTTGAGAGCCACCACCCGCGCGCCGTTGTGCAGGGTTCTTGGACGGTGGCGGCCATGAAGCCACATCTACACTCGCAGGCCTCGTGATTATTTTATCCCTCATTTTTATTAGATGTCTTTATTTTTTGGACATACCTTTGACCATTTATTTTATTTAAAAAATTAGTGCAAACATGAAAAAATATAAGTCATGATTAAAGTATATTTAATGATAAAATAAATAATATCAACATAGTTTTTTTATAAGACAAATGATTAAAGGTATGTCAAAAAGTCAAAAGTGTCAAACAAAAAAACAGAGGGAGTATTTCGTGGCACTTCAACAACTAATTGTCAAGACAGGACTGACATTTTTAATCAAAGGTCTGACTTATACATCTATTTATTTATATTTAAATTAAAATAATTTGTTTTTTCAATCTACGTTTTCTATATTAAAGATTTGCCTAAAAGCTCTAAAACACAAGTCAAACAAAATAGATTCGACTCTTCGGACTAACTCGAAAAGTTTTTAAAGTTAGAAAATAAACTAAATATAAGTAGATAAGTCAAATAAAATAAGTTATGAAAGTCAGGGACTTAGGAAGAATTTAAATTTGAGGCACAGCTACAATTTTCATATGCTTGAAAGTATTATCTTAGCACAGTGCGCACCCTCACGGAGTCATTGATCCACCATGATATTGTTTGCTTCAAAATTATCTTCTGAGCTTTTGACGCTTTTTTACATTGCTTTTTCGCAACCCGTCACTTTGGACTGCTACGTTGCTACTTTTTTGACTTATTGGTGACTGGTGAGCTAGTTCTCCAGGAAAGTATCAGTGACAGGTTTGCTCGATACAACTACAAGAATTTGTCAAAAACTATTGTGGCAATAAATAAATAAAAACTTCATAAAATAATCGATTCAATTCCAAAACTGTTCATTTCATAATTCAGAACATACCTGGCTTCGGTATTAAAGTGACCAAAGAAACTTCTTTAACACAAATGAGTGAAAATGCCAATAGTGCAACTTAACGGCATTATTGCGTTCAGTCAAATACTAGTCAGTGTTGTGACTGTCATCAATTAGAGAAATAATTTCAGTGGAGGTTTAGCTAAGAGCTTAAGACCTCTGGGAGGCGAATATGTGGAATTCTTCGTGGAACTCGATGCAAATAAAGTGGCTGGCTGGCTGCAGAAATTCCTCATCTGTCTTTAACAAGCCATGCATGCAAGAAAGATATCACGTTTGTCGTTGGGTACATACATTTCAACAAAGTGAACAAAGCGCCACAAACTTTGTGTTCCTTTCCATCAGAGTATTTTATCTCCAAGGAATTTTCAAGGTTCCACTCGTGCAGAATAGGTTGAAAAAACGCGAGATCATCTGCACAAAAAGCACGGCGCCAAGCAGGTTCTGCTTTCCATGTTGCCTGAAAGTTTTCTTTTTTAAACACCAGTGCTTCCTGAAAATTTTCGTGCAAGATCGAATTATTTAAAGTTATAAGTTTAATTTTTTTTTGTCACATATTATGGTATCCACAATATATATCATAGTTTGATGAAACAAAGTGGGACCAGTCGGTCCACGCACAAATAGCATGGAAGTGGCATTTATCTTAAGAGATGGAGCATTAGCAAATTAGGCACTGCACTCACTGCTTTGCAGTGAGAAGAGGCTTTGAAAAAGGTTGGAAAAAGTGTGCGATATTCTCCAAATCTCCGGTGTGAACGTGGACAGTGGTTTAGTCCAAAGTGCTGACCATTATGGAATCTGGATAGAAGTCGACCCCAATTTGGCAGATTATTGCAAAGGCAAGGCCATATACATCAGCAGGGTGCATTATGGCATTAATCGACAAAATCATCACTATCATCTAGATCACGGGAGCTTGAAATTGGAACCCTAAAATTTATCCAGTCCAATAGAAAAAGAATGAAATAATGTGAACTCTCTCCCTATCAATGCTAACAGTTGTAATTAAGAAAATTACAGTATAACCCGCTGAACTTTCAGTGCTTTTCATTTAACCTCAAACTTGCATTTTAGATCGCTAGCTATTTTGCAGGCGCCTGAAAGTTGCGATTTTGTACAGACGCTAAAAGTTTCAGTAAGTTTGTACTATTTTTCCACATTTACAATTATTGGAAGAAATGTTATGAGAAGATGAAACTTTAGCACGACGGCTGTTTGCGCGTTTTGCCATGTGTGACGTCACCGGCGATCGTCGTCCTTCGTGCAAACTGCGAAATCGTGCGGACGCTAAAAGTTCCAGTAAATTTGTATTGTTTTTCCACCTTTTCATTCGGTGGAAGAAACATTTTAAGATTGTGGAAAAAAAGATCTGCAGGCAGGAGAGAGGGACTGTTGCACGGGGAACCGTGTGAAAAAGTTGTTGTTGCATGTTGCGCCTGCAAAAAGTGGTAAAATTCAGTCGCCTGCACTATAGCACATCCCTTACTTTATTATCTTTAAACTTGTCTTCGTTTGCACGGTTGCCCCAAAACCATTAGGCACCCGTCAAACGCTGATGTGGCTACTCATTTGGCCATTAAACGGTGAAGTTATCATTAAATGCCGACGTGGCTAGCCATCTAAGAGCCCACCTATACTTATTATGGATTACGTGGATGCCAAGCCATCATCTTCTTTCTCCTCTTTTCTCTCAGTTAATATCCCTCTCCCCTCTCTTCGTCCCCATGGCTGGTGGTTGCCCGAGCCCTTCTTCGTCCTCCACATCAAGTTCTCTTAGGCCATTTCCCCACAAGAAGATCTTGGGTCATCTCCCCCCAAGCTCTAGAGGGCCATCTACCCCAAAAGCTAGGCCAACTCAATGAGGGGCATACCACCACTTATCAGATGAACTGCTACACTTAGATTGTCCGGGCAGCAGGTTGTTGGGTTACAGTACACTCACATATCCAACCAGAGCAGTGGGTCAAGGTATTTTAGGTTGTTAGAAAACTCGACACAAATGTGAGATTTGAACAACACATGAGGCACAAATATATGCTAACGCATTTTCAACCCAGTTGCCAACATCTGCAGGGATGCCTATGGGCGCTCCTTCTCATCAATAATTTTATAGCATACTAGCCATCGGGATCCTAACCACAGGCCGATCGAGACCCCTTGCGAGTCTATGCTACAATTGTCTTGGTCGTTAAGATCTCTCGTTAACAAATGGTATCAGAGCCAAGGCCAGATTAATCTGAGTTGCAAAAAGATTAGGCAAAGCATCATGAGGTGCATAGTCAAGAACAATATTGACGGCTGAGTCGACGTGTGGACAGGTAGAGAAATTTGATGGTGGAGAAAATTTCAGCATATGGCAATGTGTGGTAAAGGATGTTCTTGTACAGCAGGGGTTAGTCGATGTCCTTAAAGGAATCAAGCCGAGAAGACATCGATTGAAGACGGGAAGGTGATGGAGAGAAAGACTGTCAGTACAGTTCGTCCATGTCTTTTCGATGAGGTGATATGCTCGATGATCAAGAACTCATCGAAGAAAAATTATGTGACGAGTTAGAAAAATTGTGCACGGCAAAGTCGCCCGATGTGTGAGATTGAAATTCCTTAGAACTAACCGTTCCGTCCTGCATTGGCCGTGCACTTGCTGTAGCTCAGCAAGGAGCCCCCTCCTGTTGATAGTCGAGTCCGACTGAGGCAAAGACAGAGCTTAGCAGCCATGACGTTTTGTTTACACAGGCAATTAATGTAGGTACAAAAGATTCCATTGCGCAGCTGACCAAGGTCAAACAACTTATACATGGACTCCTACACGAGTATGCAGAGAGAGAGAGAGGGAGCGATTGGAAAAACATTCGTGTGACAATAGTACTGGGAGGCAATTGCTCGCCATCCGACCAAAAATGGCTGTGCCCCGTTTAGTCTGTGGCCGTGTCTGCAAACTGCACTGCATTGCACTCACCACGTCACCACGGCCTCCTTCCCAATCGCTGAGACGGGTGGGCGCATGCGTACGTTTGAGCTCATCATCATGTGATGGCGAGCTAGCTAGAGCCTAGAAGGCGGCGGCCCTGTCCTTGACGACGACGTCCTCCACCTCCCTCCGCATGAGCTTCTCCTCCTGCTGCCTCCTGCAGAAGACGACCCAGGCGTTCACCTCGAGCGCCACGCAGGCGCCGACGAGCGACGCGAGCGCCATGCAGTAGCCGAGCTTCCAGTAGGACGCGCCCAGCCCCATCACCTCGAAGCCCTGGAACACGTTCACCACCCCGACCACCACGCACCCGTACCCTACCAGGTGGTGGTACGACTTCCAGTACTTCCGGTATCGGTTCGTCGTCTTGGGCCGGAACAGCACCGCCAGCGCCTGCAGGCTCCCCGCCGTCGCCGCCGCCACGCCCAGCCCGCGGTGCAGCTTGTACGTCACCCCCGGCGACGCCGCCCCCATCACCATCCCGAGCACGAACCCCGCCGCGCCCAGCGCGTACCCCGCCGCCTGCATCGCGGCGTGCGCGTAGAACCACATCGCGCCGGTGGTGGCGCAGGGGCGGAGGTACCGCGCCACCGCCGCGCCGGCCGGGAGGACGAAGCCCCAGGAGAGGGCGTTCAGGGACCCGTGCGCCCGCTGCAGCGCGGCGGAGGCGGTCGGCGAGGCCTCCGTGGCGGTGGTCAGGATGTCGACGGTGGCGTGCGACGCAAGGTCGGAGGCGTCCGTGGGGTGGATCGCCGGCGAGTAGCCCTGCACGTAGAGCCCCCGGTTCCAGACGAAGTGGAGCCGGGTGCGGTTCGGGGAGAGCCGGACGGTCGCGGCGATGGTCACCGCCGCGCCGTCGCGGACGGCGCGCGCGGGCGCGGCGAGGGCGGCCGAGGAGGCGAGAAGCGGGATGTCCAGCGGCCGGGACACCAGCGGCGAGGCCTGGAGCTTCACGTCGGGGGAGAGGAGGAACGGAAGCGCGAGCAGCGCGCCGGTGGTCGGGTCGGAGAAGGCGGCGAGCACGCGCGCGCCGATCATGGCCGCCGCGTCCGGGTTCAGGCCCCACGCCACCCAACCGGACGGCGAGATGAAGGTGCCCGTGAACGCCGCGTCCAGCGTCGCGTTGCGCGCGTCGTACGTCCACGCCAGCGTCGCCCCCTGCGTCGGCAGCGCGATGCACTTGGCGTACGTCCTCCCCGCCGCCGACGTCGTGCACCGCCCGCCCGCCGCCGCGCCCTCCGGCAGGAGGAGCACGGCGGCGGCGGCGAGGAGCAGCGCCAACCCGAGCCCGCCACCACCCCTCGCACCGCACCGTCTCCCCTGCATTGTCTCCGCTCTCGCGCCGCCGTACGAGGAGTCGTGGCGCGAAGCTAGCTCCTACCTTAGCGTGTGCCGTGCGTCCAATTCGGCTTTGTTAAGCGGGGGGTTTTAGTGGGGTGATTTGGAGAAGAAGGTAGTGAGCGTGATGATGGCTGTGAACTGTGCGTTTTTTGGTTACATTTTTGGTTGTTGTTTCGATGGGTTCTTAGCTTTGAAGGCAAGGGAAAGGCTCCAAAAAGAAGGCTAAACATGCAGTGCTCCGTGTGGTGCCGACCTTTGGCGCCATCCATGCACTGAGCTCTTGGGTTTAGATCGATCGACTGAGCAGTGCCTCAACAGCTACAATTTGTCCAGCTACACATGCATTGCGATGACACATATGCAGATATGCTTGCTGTATACTCCATGCACAACTTAACCGAATGATGATTTCTCAAAAAAAAAACTTAACCGAATGATCCTAAGCTTTAGTACAGTTGTTACACTGTGTGCGAGTGTGTATGTTTCAGCGTAATGATGCTGCTATTCACCGAATCACCGGGGTTAGGTGTGCGCTGATCCCAACAGTGGACAAACTGATTGCGAAACGGGAAGATTTGGGTGGCCGCAATCGATCGCGCACGGCGTGCAAAGGTGATGTGATGGGATCGATGGATGGGTCTCGGCCTGCGCGGAGAATGTTTCTCGAGAGCTTTTAGCGAGTGCCCTGGTGGCTCTGTGGTTGCGACGATGATTGTGATCGATGGGCCTTGTCATTGGCTTCAAAGGCACGGCTGCGGCGAGAGATTTTTGTGAGGTTTTCGGTTGGGAAAGCGGCGGAAAACTGATGCGCGCGGGGATGAAGAAAGGAGTACTCCTAACATGGGCTCATGCATGGCAAAGCGACGCATGTTTTCGGGAAAGCAAGTGGACTGCAGCTTGGATTAGCCGATTAGTGGATCGTCACGTAGGCATGCTTTAACGGTTGATTATGGTTACGTTGTTGTCATACATGGGCTGAATGACACAGTGATGCATCTCTTCACATGTGAAACACCGAAATACAAGCTAACGGAACAAGCAAAGTAAGTAATCTCATCACAATTTTTTTTTCCTTGCTTACGTTTTTCCACGAAAAAAATGGAGAAATTTTACAACATTCGTTGCTATGAACTAAGCATATGCCTAAATTAAACTTGTCTAATATGAGCTGTGGCAATATGTGTCAACCTTGTCATCAACCAAACATACCCATTCAAAAAACATGTTGTTAGAGCCCGCTGTCATCTGGCCCATCTCATGGCCACATCAACCGCTATCACCTGGCCCACAGTAATCCGGCTCCCCTCGAGACCAACGCCTGGTCTCGGTCCCAGGTCCCCACATCTATTAGCCCAATTGAAAACTCACCCCAGGTCCTGACCTCAGCCCAAGACTAGTCTAATGGGAGAGGGGTGCCTCCACTTTTTAAGCTGTGCTCCCCCATCATCAATATCCGATGTGAGAATAAATCCAACAATCTCTCCCATTACATATCAGACCATCTGTCCTATATAGGGCGATCTCCTAGAGACGTTCCGGGTTACCGACTGATACCACTTGTTAGAGCCTCGCAGGTAGGCGAAAGCTGAACTGTGTTAGCAAACATTTGTGTCTCCTGGTGTCGTTCATGATCTTGCATCACGTAGACGTAGTAAATTGGTTGGTGTTAATGGTGAACAATTTTACTGTAAGCAGCTATGGGAACTTGTTAAAACACAATCTGAATTGAATGGACCGATTTTTCAAAAGTGCTTCTAAAAGCTCTCATAATTCAGCTCTGAACAATTTAGAAATTCAACTCAATCGTTTTAAAACACCTTGTTACAAAAAAATTGATGAATAAGATCCTAAGTAGACAAACTAAAAATAGCTCATTGCCCACACCAATATATTATCATGGCTAGCTCACATCCCATAGTCTACATATTTTTCCAAAAAAAATACGACCAATACCATACATTCAGACCTAAACACACATCACCCTCTCTGTCATACCCCACCCACGTCAATTATTGTTTCTACGTCTTAACTCCACATTAGCCACCACACTCAAGCCCCTCCTCGACACCCGCAACAATCATTTGATTTTCCGCGCCCCTTTCCTCCCTTTCGCATACCACACCACAGTGCAAGCCCATTTTTCGATTCTAAGGCCCTGTTTGTTTGAGCTGCAGCTTCTCTAAAAGCTGCTTCTTTGAAAAGCCACAAAAAATTGCATCTTAGATCATAGTACAATTTGGACTTTTGAAGGCTTTTGGCTTCTTAAAAGGGGTTCTGGCTGTTTGTTTGAGGTTCCGGCTTACTTCTAAGGTCATAAACCTAGAAGCTGGAACAAAGAGGGCCTAAGTTTGAACCCACGCTAAGCACTTCGTTTACGTACAGAGATTATCCGCCTTCACAGTCAAGTTGCGTATTCCCAAATATGAGCCTTTTCGGCGCAGTTCACGGCGCACCCCACGGGGAAAATCGGGTGTACGACACCCAATTCGATGACCCCATTCCATGTGACATTAAATTAGTCTGCCTTTAGCTATATAACACTAAGAGCACGAATTCCTCTCTCAAATGACATTTTCTCCATTTTCCAACCATTACACTCCTTTTTCATTTCTTTTTCATTGTTTTAGTTTGGGAAAAGACCAAAATGCCCCTAGGACACATTGCTTGACCTGTTGAGCTTTATTGGGTTGAACCTAACCACGTTTCCATCCCAGGCTCCCAGCCTGTCCCTTCCTCCAGACCTCGACTAGGGCTCCCGGCGACGGTGAGGGGGGTCCCAGCGGCGCGACGGCGACGGGTACCGGAGATGGTGTGCAAGGACATGGTGTAGATGGTGTGCATGCCAGAGATGGTGTGCAAGGACAAGGACATGGTGCAGATGGTGTGCAAGGTGACGAAGGAGACAATGTGCAAGGTCATGATGTTGAAATTGTTGATGTTATCCCTGGTGAGACTTCTGTGCATTATGACAAAGAGAATCCTCCGATGGAAGAGGGAAGCACCTATGGCAGCATGGCTGAATTCAGAATAATGTTGAGCCAACATGCAATTTTAAATCAGTTTGAGGTGAAGACTGAGAAAGCTGAGTCTGATAGGTTCAGGGGTTATTGCAAATCAAAAAAATGTCCTTGGGCTATTGTAGCAAGGTTGACACCTGATGGAAAGAGTGTTAAGGTACATTGCATAATGTAGTGTGCCTTATGTAGTTGTTTGTACATTGCATAATGTAGTGTGTCTTGTGTAATTGTTTGCAGTGAAATTTTAACAACCTCCTTTTTTGTATATGCAGGTCACATTAAATAAGTTTGAACATTCTTGTCCATCTATTAGGAAGGTGCATAATTGCATGGCTTCATATAAGTGGATAGCTGAGAAGGTAGTCCCTATTTGGAAGAAAAATCCAAACATTGGAGCCACTGAGCTGAAAGCAATGTTGGACAGTAAGTACACTACAGACTTGACATATAATACAGTTTGGGTTGGAAGGAATAAAGCTATGGATATCATTTTTGGTTCATGGGAAAACAGCTTTGAGATGCTTTATAGGTTTAAGGCTGAGATAGAGCTTAGAAGCCCTAGCAGTGTTGTTGAAATAGATGTACAGCAGGATGGATCGGACACCTGTTGTCTGATTTAAATAGAAACAACAGCAAGTAAGTAAAGTTGAATCTAATAAATAATTATTTTGCACTGAACCATACTTTCGTATATAAGCATTTGCAGTTAACTTCTACCTAGATCGCAACCCGGCTCTACCGAAGGTTGATGTTGCATGACTCTCACCTGTGTCTGTGTGCATCTTTTTTCTCTCTTGAAACATGTACCATCACACACATATGCATGTGAATTAGCCTCATCGATGACCACTGACGTACGGCCACTGAGGGCGCACTGACGCGGACGGCAGTGGCCAACACCCGGCGAGGGTTGGTGTTGGTGGAGGCGCTGGCAGATTAAAATGTAGAACAAATTTCCTTTGTGGCAGATTAAAATGGAAGATGACACACAAATCTGCAAAACCTATAAAAGAAAATGTAGAACAAATTTCCTTTGAGGGTTGGCAGAGGGAAAGAGGAAGGGGCGGCGGGCGGCGGGAGAGAGGGAGGGCTGGCGGAGGGAGAGAGGAAGGAGGCCGATAGAGAGACACACATAGAGAGAGAGGGAGAGAGAGGGAGGGGATTACCCGTAGAAGGCCGCGACGGTCGCCGGCGTCGGAGCGGCGGTGGTGACACCGCGGGTGCCGCGAACCGGGGCGGAGGCGTTGGGGGGCCGGGGCGGCGCAGGGCGAAGAACGGGCGGTCGGGCGGCGGCTGGCGTGGAAGAGGACTCCGGGGCGGCGCGGGCGCGGCAGAGGAAGCCGAGGAGGCGCGCGGCGCTCGCGGCGGAGGACCTCGGGGCGGCGCTGGCGAGAGGGTCACGAGCGCAAGCACGAGAGACGGCGGAGAAACAGAGGATTCTAAGGCCCTGTTTGTTTGAGCCGCAGCTTCTCTAAAAGCTGCTTCTTTGAAAAGTCACAAAAAAATGCATCTTAGATCATAGTATAATTTGGACTTTTGAAGACTTTTGACTTCTTAAAAGGGGTTCTGGTTGTTTGTTTGAGCTACTGCCTTACTCCTAAGGCTAGAAACTGGCTAAAAGCTGGAACAAAGAGGGCTAAGTTTGAACCCACGCTAAGCACTTCGTTTACGTATAGAGACTATCCGCGTTCACAGTCAAGTTGCGTATTCCCAAATATGAGCCTTTTCGGCGCAGTTGACGGCGCAGCCCACCGCTCCGTGCCCTTGGGGGTGGGGAAGGAGTCGAACTCGAAACCCTGCAACTGCAATGGAAGCGGCGGCGGCCGTAGCCGTGGACCGAGAGGACAGCGGCGGCAGGAAGGGGAGCTGCTACGCGGTGGGGGAGCGCGCGGCGCTGGTGCCGTACCTGCGGGAGCACGTGCCGCGGTACCACGAGTGGATGCAGGACCCGGCGCTGCTGGAGGCCACGGCGTCGGAGCCCCTCTCCCTCGCCCAGGAGTTCGACGTCCACCGCTCCTGGACCCTCGACCCTCTCAGTTCCGCTCCTGCGCCCTCTTTGTGGTTTGCCTTGATTCGGTGGTGAGACGCTGTGACTGATTCGGTGGTGGTTGGATTGTTTTCCAGAGCACACGTTCATCGTGTTAGATAAAGAGTTGATCGATGGAGAGTTCGTGGCCGGGAATCCGCACACTGAAGGTCTATTCCTTTCTTTGTCTTATTGCTATGTAATGTGCGGTAATTTCTTAGCTTGTTTAGCTATGTCGATGATCATGATCCATGAATTGGGAACAAGTTAGCTGGATTTATTTTGGAGTTGGGTATGACGGCCGATTATATGTATATATTATTAAATATATATAGCCATATCGGTGTATCTGGTTTTTTTTAAGAAAAAATGGCGTGTAGGTTTTTTTAGAAAAAATGGTGATTCCCCGTATCGCTATGTCGACGAATTGCGTCGCCATATCCGTTTCGGTGCAACATAGATGCCTGTTGTAGCTAAACCAACCTGTAACCACACCTCTCTGCACCTCTTTCCGTCACTGCAGCCCCTAACACTCACGGTTGCTTGCCTCTCCCCTACTTAGACCCCTGTCTATGACTGTTCCTTCAATTTCAATGAATTGGCAGATCTCTTGCCACTACTTAAAGATGAGTTCACATCTATGGAAAAATTGGACTATCAAATATCAATATTTAAAGGATTCCAATTTACATGTGCATGGCTGTTTATATGTTCAGATTTTCTGACTTTATCTGGATGCAGATATTTCTTGTAACATTGTTGTCTTTAGGGATAGAATTAGGCCATATTCAGTCATAATATCAGCACCTGACTCTCTTTCATGTCATATCTGGTAGTTTGATATATTGAATAAAAAAACATAATTTTGTATTCGATATATGGGTGTGCCCAAATGGCCATTAATCCATTGTCTGAAAGGCCTGGCAAACATAATGGTCTAACAATATTGCTTTCGTTTACAAAATAGCACAACCATATATTTATTTTATTTCAATCTTTTGGTTGCGACATCTCAATGTCGTATATTTTGAGGCCAATACACAATCATCTGATCATCTCCAAGCATCAGGTTGTTTTTTTAGCACAAGCAAGGTCTTTGTCTTTCTAGGTACTATCAATCAAGCAATGTGCCCTGTTTCTAATTGAATGGCAAGCCAAGGATTCATAGTACTGAAAGCATCCATACTCGATTAATCATTATCTATAATTATACTGTCTGTTTTCAATTCCGTAAGTCTATTAATGCTTAAGTTTGTGGTCCAACAGCATACCAGTTTTTGCTACCATTTTATTTAATGGCCTACCTTGTCCATTGCAGCAATGATTGGTGACGTGAACATATATATGAATGATCCTGATGATTTTCAACTTGCTGAGATAGAGATTATGATAGCTGAACAAAAGAGGTACCATCTATGATAGTGCATACACCTATAACTATTCTCATCACCTTATACATTTTTTCTCCCTTTTGTTCATTCCATTTAATGAACAGCTATCACATATGGGCTTTGAATGCTTATATTCTTTAATAATCCAATCTGAGCATCGTATTTTGTTCTATATTATGTGAAACTTAACCAGGCAAATGATTTCTGACTGCTTATCATTTGAAGTTTGAACTTTCATTCTTGGATACTGCCTTACCAACCACATTTATAGCACAGTTAATTTATTCGACTTCTATTAACCTAATGGAATTATGTTGTATCTTCCAACTTGTTTTGTTCTTTACAATAGCAAAGCGACAGCTTCTACTCAGGTTAACAAGTAGATATATTCTCTAACTTGCTCCTATACTCATGATTTTGAGAACTTCTGACTATCTCGATTTTATCTAGTAATAAAGGATTTTTTTTAGGGGTAACTGCTACCTAGTAATAGAGGAGTTGAATCAATAACACATATGCCACATGAAAGTAGATGTTTTACCATTGTTTGTTGTTTTTCTAATCAGAAAATAAACATGTGCTTTTACAATGAGAGAGGAATGTTATTTCGTCATTTTACTCACCCTTGTTGTTTCTTTGCACAGCCGTGGAAAGGGACTTGGTCAAGAAGCAGTGTTAATGATGATGGCGTTTGCGGTAGAGAAATACGGAATTCACACTTACAGAGCAAAAATTAGTGAATCAAATACAGCATCCCTTAAACTCTTCAGAAAATTGGTGCGAGTCCCTCCTCTCCTCTTTTCCTCGTTTATTTGCTAATTTTCCAGATCAGTGTTAATAGTCATCTGGTTTGAAATTTTGAGTGCAGGGTTTCAAGGATGCTTCATACAGTTCAGTGTTTAAAGAGGTAATGATTATTTTTTTATGCCTTTAGTCACTTGTGCATGGAATATTGAACAATGCCAATATACCATACATCATTTCTTCTCCTACAATACAAATTGTCCATAGGACCTTAATGTGGTAGTCATTCAGTTTATTTTTCTCATCTTCATGGTTTAGAGGACTTTCCAGTTTCCACAGCTGCAATAATTGGAAATATAGCAGTAACTAGTTAACTACTATCACTCTATCTCATAACAAAAGTAATCACCCAAAATTATCACGAATCTCTCAGGTGACACTGGAGGCACATGCAGCTGCAATCCCCTTGACCTTTTCTTTAACAATTGGAAATTGGTGACATCGAAGTTATTTGTTTCCATCCAGTGATCTAGCGAAGCTAACTGCAGCCTGATGGCAACTTTACCACACTATTCTCTACCCAAGACTTTGGGATAATGGCGTGTATAAATATATAGAGATAGAACCCAGCCCATTTTGAGCTTCTTTGATTGCACCAGGATGTAGTATCTGTACGAAGCCTTGACCTGTTGTAATATCGGTGTAAACTCTGCAGAAAGGTTATGATAGTGGACCTTGGGCCTAGAAGTGCAGTTAGCAGAATGTACTTCAGAGTTAGTTTTGTAACTGATAATTTATGAAGAATAGGTTTTATAAATGAGAATCGACTCTGTAATTGAGAGTGTTATTTGGAATTGATTTTGTCAATTGTGAGCATGTTGTTTGCCACTGTCCAAATTAAGCACCGCAAGTGCTAACTCATTTTTTTTCTACCAAAATCTAAAAGCCCAAATATTTGAATTCTATCAGGTTTTTTTTATTATGGATTTGGCCCACAAGTGTAGCATTCATAATGTACCATGAACTCTCCTCTCCTCCTGATGAGTGTAGCATCCGAATGTACCATGTACTATTCAGCATTTCAGAAAGAGTAAATTGCACTGTAGCCCCTGGAAGTTGGCACCATGTTTCACATAGGCCCCGAAACTTGTAAAGTACTCTGTCGGCTCCTGACTTGGTGGGGTCCACGTGGGGTGCTGATGTGGCCAGGAGTGGGGAATGAAGTGTTTTTTTAGCCTCTTTTCTCTGCTGGCTCACAGCCTGTCTCCGCTGCTCCCCGTCCGTGTGTGCCTCCGGTTGGCTTGTCGGCGTCGCTCGCTGCTCGCCCCACCGGGCACTAGGACCCATGCCCCCGTACCTCCACCGTCACCCATCCCGCGCGTCGTGGTAGGGTTCCAATCGCCACCTCCACCTCCACCTCCACCGCCCCCATCCCCCACTCCACTAGGGTTTCGAATCGCTCTCATCTTGGCGTTGCTTGAGGACGACGCTGGATGGACGCCTCGCAGTCGGTTGCCGTTGGTCCGAGGCGGCGCTTGGATCTAGCAGCAGCACACGACTACGGTGAGTTCTTCACCTCTTCACTTTAGGTTTGAATTGCCCATAGGTTTGTTCTTAGGTTTTATTAACCGTGTTGTAGGAACAAGCAATGATTTCTTTAGCGTGGAAGTGCATTTTGGTGGGTACATCAGTGGGTCAGAAGTTTTAATTGGGTTTCCAGAGGAAAAGATTGCCATTTGGGATCGGTGTGAAGTCGATACATGGTTGATGCTATGGATTCAAGATTTTGCTGAGCAATTAGGGTACAAGAAGGATGACGTAGTGAAAGCTTATTGGTTGCCTCCCGGGAAAAGCTTGATTGGTGGGCTGCACAAGATTGTCGGAGATGCAGACACCAATTTAATGGTGTCAATTGTTCCTACATGCACCACAGTTGTGATTTATCTGAGCTCTGCATTAGAACCTGATATAGTCAAGACACCCCCTAGGAAGATTGAGAAGCTACCAGAGTTCTATGTTAATCTCCCTGTGGTCAGGTCCCCTAGGAGGAGTCCTAGGCTGAAGTAGGCAGCAGCAAATGAGGAAGAAATTGTGGATGCAACAGATGGAATGGCAATGAGGAGGTAGGGGATGAGGGGGCAGAACTGAATGACAGTGACTATGAGGTGAGTCAGGGGGATGATGACCTTAATGAGCAGGAGGTTGCTCCTATGGATGGCTTGCAGGGTGATGAGGGTATTGCTAATTCAGATTCAGAGTATGTGCAATCAGAGGAGGAGCTACATGCATTGTCAGATGAGGAGAAAGGTGGAGTGAGACATAGGTATGCAGTTTACAGCAAGAAATCAACCCTAGAAAGTCCAGTGTTTAAGGTTGGGATGGTGTTTGCAGGAATTGAAGAGTTGAGGACTGCAGTGAAGCAATATTCCATAGTGAACAGAGTTAGCATAAATTGTCTAAAAAATGAACCTGAAAGGATGAAGGCAGTGTGTGCTGATGGATGTGAATGGTTCATGTATGCTTCATGGGACAATAGGGTACAGGGAATCATGTTTAAAAGCTATGTTAGTAAGCATTCTTGTCACAGGGGTTGGCAAATCAAATGGTTCACATCCAAGTACATTGCAAACCATTTTCTAGAAACATTTAGAGCTATGCCTAGGACAACCATAGCTGAGTTAGGAAGGTTGGTGCAAAAAGAATTTAACATGATAGCCCCAAGGACTAAAATACTAAATTATATAGAGCAAAGTGGAAAGCCCTTAAGACAATTTATGGTGATGAGATTGAGTAGTATAATATGTTGTGGGATTATGCTAAGGAGGGCAAATCCAGGTAGTTCTATGTTCTTGACTCTGAATGAAGGTGTGTTTCAAAGGTTGTATGTCTCCCTGGCTGCATGCAAGACTGAATTCCACATGAGGTGCAGACCAATCATTTTCCTATATGGCACCCATATCAAGACAAAGTTTGTAGGTCAACTGTTGGTTGCTGTGGGCATAGACCCAAATGAGTGCATCTATCCTATTGCAATGGCAGTGGTGGGGATAGAGAACAAGGAGTCATGGAAATGGTTTCCGCATACTCTTAAGGATGACCTACAGATCACCAACACAGGTCCATATACATTAATGACCGATAAGCAAAAGGGTGTCATACAAGCTATGATTGAAGAGTGGGGAGATGCTGAGCACAGGTTCTGTGTAAGACATCTCTACCAAAATTTTCAGATGGTGCATAAGGGTGAGGGCTTGAAACAGCTGTTGTGGGCATGTGCAAGGTCCAGTTCACTACAATGTTGAATGCTTATTTTTCAATGCCTTTTTACTGCTATATTTAGTATGACATGCTCAAACTGACAAAGGCACTACACTGATTTGCTCCAAACAGATTGCTCAAATTTCTTATAAATTTGCATCATTTCACAAAATTCCAATGCAAAGTTACATCAAAACAAATTTCATGTATCACTACACTGTCACATCAAAACAAAATTACATCCTCATGCTAATTACCCAAAAAGTACATCAACATCCTCTGCCAATCCTACTGCCACTGCCCAAATCCATTGCCCAAATGGGTTATTGCTTCCACTTCCTGCATCAAGATCCCCAATGCATCAACATCCTGCGCATCCAAATTCCAAACACCACCCAAAACACGAATCAATTTTAGTCAAACAAAAATTAAAAATCTGAATCAAATCTCCAAAAATCTTGTATTGCCGAAGAGAGGATCTCATCTCACCTGGTCAGCGACGGAGCGGGCTGGCGGGACCTCGGTGGTGGCGCCATGGCCGATCTGTACCTGGTCGGCGGCGCCATGGTCGAGCAGGACCTGGGCGACGGCAGGATGGCAAAGCGGGACCTATTTGGCGGTGAAATGGCCGCGCAGGTCCTATTCGCTGGAGGGATGGTCGCATGGGATGGGTGGCGGTGGAAGTACGGGGGCATGGGTCCTAGTGCCCGGCGAGGCGAGCGGCGAGCGATGCCGGCGAGCGGCGAGCGATTCCAGCGAGCTGACCGGAGGCACACACAGACGGGGAGCAGCGGAGAGGCTAAAAAAACACTTCATTCCCCACTCTTGGCCACATCAGCACCCCACGTGGACCCCACCAAGTCGGGCCGGGCACAATCAGCAGCCACATCACGTTGTAACGCCTGCTAGGACGGCACGGGACGTACTGTGCAAACGGAACCAAGATACGGGAGCCGACGGAGTACTTTACAAGTTTCGGGGCCTATGTGAAACATGGTGCCAACTTCCAGGGGCTACAGTGCAATTTACTCTTTCAGAGATATTAATTAAGTTCCAGGGTAGATAAAAAAGAACAACACATCTCTTCGTAGTAAAGAGAAACACTTGAAATACATAGGTACTTAAAACCATTTTGAAATGCATACGGTACTTAAAACCATTTTTCAGGTTATATTTTCCCTTTACAGAGTACTCCTTCCGTTTCAAATTGTAGTTAACTGTTGACCTTTGGAAACGTCTTTTGACCATTCGTCTTATTCAAAAAATTAGTACAAAAATACAAAGATATAAGTCATGCTTAAAGTATGTTTAATGATAAAACAAATCACAACAAAATAAATAATATTTACATATATTTTTGAATAAGACAAATGATCAAATAAAATATCAAAAAGTCGACCGTGAACTGTAATTTGGAACTGAGGGAGGAGGGAAACTGAGAAGCACTTTGTAGAGTACACTGGAATGGAATTATATTTCCCTTTTACAGATTTCAACAAGCCTCCCGAGTCCCGACACAAACTCATCAGCTAGAAACATGAAGCTTCATAGGAAGAGGAGCTCGACGATTTTGGGAGAAGCAGGGGGCAGCCCCCCGCCTTGGCCGCCCATGCACCAGCCAGCTGCGGAGCTGCCCAGCTCTTCCATACGCGTGGGGGTGAGGGCAGGGGCGGATCTACAGTGTAATGACCGGTGTCATACGACACCGACGCCTTTCGGACATTCCCTTGTTGTCTAGTGCTTTCTCACTAGTATATATACATATAAACCTATGTTTTAAAGCTAAAAACCAGTGAATTAGGCTTAAAATGACCCCGACGACCCCAGTGACTTATTTTCTTGGATCCGCCCCTGGGTGAGGGTGGGGGCTCCCTTGCGGTGCGCCTGAAGGCGACGAACTCCTTCTCTGGCGACGGAGGAGAGTAGCATCGGTCCTCCATGGCGGTGCGGCCGGAGTATGGCGGCACGGTGGCTACGGTTTGCTGCAATGTCTGCTGGTGGAGGGGCGCAGCTTGGGGAGGAGAGGCGAATACCAGTGGGCGAGGCTGTCGGAGACAACTCCAGGTGTTGGGTCGCCGGCGTTGTCGACTCGCTGCTCGGAGGCGCTTCAGCCTTCAGGCAAGCGGTGGCGGCGAAGCGCCGCCTTGGAGGCGTTGGGTTGCAGGCGAGGGACTTCTCGCGAAAAAAGCCAACCATCAGATCAGAGGGCTCCGTGCGGGCGTGTAATCGCAAAATGTCCAGCCCACATCGCACACCTTTGGATCTGAATTAGACCGCAGTCATGGATAGATTGCACGCGTGCACAGGGAGCTGGATTGCACCCCCATACGCGCCCAACAGAGAGGAAAGGAGGGCGCAGAGATGGCGGCGAGGCGCGAGAACGAGTCGCACGGCGACGAGGTCGGCGAAGCGGGCACCAACCGCGCCGAAGGAGGTGCGCCGCCGCCGCCCCCTCTGGCCGCCGCGCCCGTCGTCTGCCTCCTTAGGTCCGTCGGGGACTTCGCCGGCGGCGCCTTCGTCGGATCTATCGTCGGATATGGTATTGCAACCAAATCCTCTCGTTTTCCACTCCAGGATTGCTCATCTTGCGTTCCTGCTGTTTTTTTTTCCTGACGCGGTGATATCAAAATCTTCTATCTGGGAGCGTAGTTCTTAATTTCTTATTAGGGCACATGAAGATATGAATTTTCTTTCCCTTGCTATTGCTATTTTGCCCAATTCTTGTTAGATTCTAGTGATATGTAAATTTTCGATATTGCTAATTATCTAATAAATTAGTTTTTGAGAAAAAAGATTTCTCACTAGATGTATCCTTCTTTTTAAAGATAAATGTACATATTATGCAATTCCTTTTATTCATTATTCTGATTTTTATATTATTTTTATACATTCTTATATTCTTATGGTGCCGATTTCTCCTTGAATATCATAAAAATAATGTAGTGTACTTGGTGTGACTAACTAACAGCACTTACATAATAATAAAATCCTTATGTTGTATATTGTATTCGTTTTGCAGGACAAGGTTTGATCACTAAAAAGGGTTTCAAGGGCTCATTCAGCAATGCAGGGTCGTCTGCCAAGGCTAGTTTTTTATAATGATTATGCAAATACTTATCATGAAAATTTTATCCTTTTCTAGACAGCTTTCTCATGACAAAATTTCTTGTATCAGACATTCGCGGTTCTCTCTGGCGTACAGAGTTTGGTCGTTTGTTTGTTGAGAAGGCTGCGTGGGAAGGATGACAGTATGTGTATTATTTTAGTTCGACCTGGACATTTGTTTTTTAACATCTTAGGGGTTGGATCATAGCATGAACTGGCATGTTTCCTTTGGCAGTTGTCAATGCTGGCATTGCTGGTTGTTGCACAGGCCTTGCTTTGAGCTTCCCAGGTACATTTACATTGATCTATAACGGTATTTCACAGCCTACTGTTGCACTCGGTATTGTTTTGTATGCCATCCCCAACGTGAAGACAATGTAACGCTATGGATGTCATTCTCAATCGTTTAGTCCTTGGTTGCAAATACATTTTTTTTTTGCTGAGTGTACCATTGTTGGTGATCTTGTCACTATGCATTGTTTTCTCTCACTACTGCATCAAAGAAATCATTTCAATAAAAATCTAGCCAGCCTGAACTTCTACGCATGTGTTCTTGGTTGACGCTTGAGACACATTATGGCAAGGAGAATAACTTGTTTTTGTTGACCTGTTTAGGTCATTGATTTGAGTGTAATATTTGTTTCAGGTGTCCTTATGATTCGTGAAATAAATTTGAAATCATACTTCAAGAGTTGAGTGTGAACTTAAACTATACTATAAAACTTTAACAGTCTCTTTTCAAGAGGTCTAATATCATGTATAGGAAATTCATATATCATGGCAACTTTGTTCTTTGCATGATGTAAAGTCATCATCTACAAATATAACAGTAAAGGACAATTGGTGCCTATTTTGGTTGTTAAGGCAGCCTTGTGGTCAATGAACAGGATTGCATGTGGGTCCAATTACACTGGTCAGTGACCTAGAAAAAAAATTGATTTGGCTTATTCATGGGTCACGTCTGCACAGATTGCATGGATAATTCACCTCTACTAATGTAACTATTTGGCATACCAAGATATCCTGTAATATTCAGTTTCATTATGTGTTCATACATAATACATTGTCCATAAAAAGATCAGTCATACTGAGGTCTAAGTTTGGTCTATTAATAGTGCAGACTGTCTTTTTGGTGCTTTACTGGCAGATACATTAAGGCATTTATTCCCTCAGCGCATTAGCATATGATTCAATATGCAAGGAACTATAGCTTTAGCTAGCACACATGCTCAGTTAGCTTTCTTAGAAGATTAGGTGAAAGTTTTGCATATTTCTAGTATGGACATTTCACTGTCAAGTTTCTTATCTGGATCATCTGTCAATGTGCCATGCAAAGGTGTTTTTTAAAACCCATAAACATTGTTGGACATCTACTGATTTTTATTTTATTTTTACATTTTGGTTTCTCTCAAATCAGGGGCACCTCAAGCATTGCTTCAGAGTTGTGCCACCTTTGCAGCATTCTCTTGCATCATGGAGGGGCTCAACAAGCAGCAGGCTGCAATGGCACACACACTTGGCAGGAATGCCTTGTCTGTTGCGCATAAGAATGGCAACGTCCTTCCTCCATTCACGCTTCCACCGCTTCTGGATGCATCAGATGCTCTCACTTTGTGCTGCCAGTCCTTAGTACTAAAGCCTAAGCCCTAGACAAAATCATAGGGAGAAAGAGATGGTGATGATAGCTAGCTTCAGTCTTTCCTAGCTTATGTAAATTTTGTTTTATGGGCATTCCCAAACCTTAGTTTTGCTTTGAGTAACTGGTCAGATAAAACCATGAAATCCGTATTGGCTATTTTGCAATCTATGCATGGTGTATTGATACCCAGATATGACCTCCTTTATTTCTAGGTTTAGTTAAACAATCTCATTTCACCAAATGATATTTTTTCTTATTACCATTCCCTTTCCCAAAATAAATCTCTTCTAATTCTATCAATTTGCTTAATCACCATCTGAGACATCTTGAACATAGACATGCTATAAATAGACACTGTAATCTGCTTCTTGTTAGTCCTGCAATATTAACGGTCCAGAGAGGCCACAGCAGAGCCTGGCCGGCGTCGTACGGTCATGGCGAAGCCTTGTCGTCACGACGGCGTTGCAGCCAGCCATCCACAACACGATAACTCCTGAAACCTTGGGGGTTTTGAAAAGTTGGCAGGTGCTCTGGAAGAGTTCGTTATTCAAAGTCTGTGAGGCGATATATTTTCTTCGACGAACAGTATGAAGGCAACATCAGTACGGATAATGGCTGGCAACGGCGTGCGCGGACGTACTGGCCCGGTCACATTTCGACCAGGTTTTCTACGTGTATATAATTTATTACTTCATTTACAATTGTGTTTGGTTGTCTTATGTTTTATAGACCTGAGGGCGTGTTTGGTCGAAGGGAAAATAGATTACGGAAGGAGAAGTTTAGATTTAAGGAAGTTAATTCTCGATCTTATTTGGTTGAAGAGAAGTAGGGAGAGAAAACAAATTACCACTTAAATGAATGGGATCCCAAATAAAATTCTTCTCATATATTTTTTCAGATTTCACTTCTCTTTCTCTTTCCATCCATTGTCAAACAAGTTGAGGGGTTGTGTTTTGTTGTGAATGCAACTGCATTACACACGCACAAATTTATAGCTGGTGACCTGGTGTTGCTGAACTGCCACAGGATGCAACGTCCTTCGCGCCATGCCGTCATGCATTGAAATTATGGTTGAAATATTTCGAGGTGGACATCAGGCCGCAGCAGATCACATCATCTGGTTCTGGGCATTGTCAAATGCGGATACTTTTGGGGAGTAATTGTGTCCTTGGGTTTCAGGGGCGATCTTGATTCTTGAAACAAGTGGCGAGCACTTTCACCAGTCTTACGAAAAGTACGGTACGGCGGTGGAGATCAACCGATGTTTAAGAGTCTAAAATTTTTGCAAATTTCGTCAAACTCTCAGACTTGCACCCACACATGCACGAGCACGAAGCCATGAACCTTCCCCAACCCAGCTTCACGTCGCCATTTTTGATAAAGGGGGGCACACCCCTATTTCCATTGCAAGAGAACAATAGAAACAATGTCTGTAGAGAGTAGAGGGGCATGCTAAAGCCACCGAAGGAAAGTTAAGAACTTAGTGATAGAAGTTCACAGTGGGAATCTTTCCCAAAGTATATGTAGCTATTGTTCACGTCGCCATTATATGTAGCTAGCTAGCTCCCCTCCATTTCGCTTCCACTCCCGCCAACTTTGGAGCCTCCATCCACTTCACAATATGTCATCTGCTACCATGGCACGGGAAGGCCACATGGCGTGGCTGCTCCTCGCCGGCGTGCTGCTTCTCGCCGCCGGCGCCACGGGTCAGGGCTGCGCGCCACCGGCGGGGAGGTCGTTCCGGCGGTGCACCGCCCTGCCCGTGCTGGGCGCCGCCCTGCACTGGACGTACCACCCGGAGAACGGCACCGCCGACGTCGCGTTCCGGGCGCCGCCGCCGAGCGGCGGCGGCTGGGTGGCCTGGGGCATCAACACCGGGCCCGGCACCGGCATGGCCGGCAGCAGCGTGTTCGTGGCCTCGCAGAGCAACGCCACCGGCGCGGTGTCCGTGCTCACGACGGTCCTGGAGAGCCTGAGCCCCAGCCTAAGGAACGGCAGCCTCAAGTTCGCCGTGCCGGTGCCGGCCGCCGCCGAGTACGCCGGCGGCGCGTACACGATCTTCGCGACGGTGGCGCTCCCGGGGAACACGACGCAGCAGAACACGGTGTGGCAAGCCGGGCCGGTCAGGGGCGGCGCCATGCATATCCATGCACCCGACGTCGGGGCCCAACTTGCAGAGCACCAAGAGGCTGGACTTCCTCTCCGGCTAGATCACCCACCGAGCTAGCTAGGTGATCTAGGGTGTGCAGAAAGTTCATTCGGCATATCATGCATCGTCGTAGACATGTAGTGCATATATATCGATCAGCATTCAGCATCTGTTCATCATAGGGGCATACGGTCATGTGGATTACCAGTCCCATGCTAAAATAAATAAATCGCACAACATGTTTATAGTGTTGTTGCTATTAGTTTTATCAATGAAAGTTAGTATTTTTCTATGGGAGATGCTACCGGCCGGACGTCCGATCCAGAGGAAAAAAAATCATAGACACCTGTCAAGTGTTACTGAAACATCCCCAAGTGTTACTGAAACATCCACGATATACTTTTAAATCATTCTAAAGCATGACCGATCTACTACTAAATATGGCTTAAATACCAACTAAACATGGTCGAGCGGTGATAAAAAATCATGATTTTTCCGATAAACTCCATGTTTAATTGGCTCATAGAAGCGTGGCAAGATTCACCTTTTTTTTAAACAAAAGGGCAAGAGAACTGCCATTTATTTATCAAAGAGAGGAGAGAGCAAAAATAGAGGGAACAACGCCCCTCCCCCTGGGGCTTAAATGGCATGAAGGGTAATTTACAAAAAAAGAGGCTCCCGCGGTCTCCCAAAGCCGCAGATCGTCAAGCAAGTTCTGAAGGAGCATGTCTCTGGGCCAATCTACCTTGCCGTAGCTGGTCCATCCTAAAGTACTGTTGGAATAATTAGCACTTTCAGGTTTATTTTAATCAAGATATAACATGCACAACTTGTTGCGCTCTATCCAGAGGCACCACAAGGTAGCAGATACTAGGGAGAGGGTCCCAGTAGCTGGTCCGTCCTGAAGTACCACCTCCGACCACCACTGCGCTATGGAGTGGGGTAGCTGCCAGGTAGAAGGTTGCAAAAGGGGCTTGTTCATCTGGATGGCCAAACGGTTCTAGATGAAGCGGCTGAAGTTGCAGTCCAAGAAAAGGTGCTCTTGCGTTTCAAAGTTCTGACGGCAGAACGGGCAGAAGTAGTCATTCAGGATGTGGCGCCTCATCAATACTTCAGAAGTAAGAACGTGTCCTTGCAGTAATAGCCAAAGGAAGAACCTGCATTTGGATGGGGCCAATGCCGTTGGGCTGGCTGAAGGTTGGATTGACAGCGTCCAACGAAATGTGTAGACGAGCTGCTGGGCCGTATCTGACGGTGTTCCGATGTCCGCCCGAAGCGTTCTCGTTAATGGCTAGGACCTTGTGCTTAGGGATGCAAGTGGGAGGCTTCGCGGGCACCCGCATGCCCGCTTGCTTCATTAGAAATACACTATGCCCTATAACCCTTAGTGTATTTTTAATGAAGCAAGCAGACAAGTGGACGCCCACAAAGCCTCCCACTTGCATCCCTACTTGTGCTTCCCCCTCCATAGTAGGCTTTGGTGAATGGGCCGACGCTACAACATTATCCGCAACCCACAGGCCAGAACTGACTTCCAGCCCACAGCCCACAACCGGCCTCCAGCCCACTTGGCTTGCTCGGCACCTTCACCCTTTCCGGCCGGCACCACCGGCGGCTGCGCCGGCCGAAAGTTTGCCGTTTTACACCGGCCGTTGCTGTCTCTGGAACCGTGCAAAGCCGCTCCACCTCGGATGATCGGCCGCAAAAAATTGTCTTGATCGTGTGACCAAAGCACCATTCGAGGCTCTATAATGCCAATTGCTCCGCCTTTTGGGCTCCATTGCTGACCTGGATGAAAGCATCAGGCATTACAAAAACAGCAGGAAAGAAAGAAAGAAGGGCGAGATGTGTGAATCGAAGCATGCCGACCCCAGGTTCTTGTCTTCAAACCGAAGGCAATGACTTCTGGGGAGTACGTGACGACTGACGACCTATAGCTTTACCGTCGCGTGCGTCATTGCTGTAGCTTCACGATAGCCGCAGCCCCCTCGGGTTGAAAAAGAGAGCTGGGAGCAGGAGCAGGAGCAGCTGGTTGCTCTGTGCAAAGTTAATATGCAGGTCATATGTAAATAAGAACAGACTGTCAAGTGAAAGATTAGATTGGAACCGAGCAACTGCTGTGGTTCCTGTCAGTGTTATAGATGCATGATGCATTGTCGGATAGAACTTCAGTACAGGGATTACAGAGATAGGGCAGCACAGACTACCCGGTGTTTTCAGAGTGGATTTGCAGGATTCCTGACTTCTTTAAGGTTCGTTAGGAGCAGGTGAACCAACGGTAATTTCTTTAGGATGAGCATGAGGCGAAAGGAAGCGGTCAAGCAGGTAGAGGCTACCAACAAAAGCAAAATATGTACGCCGGTTGACAGAAAATTCTGTCTGAATCAAAAGCAGCACAGGGCATACCTGTTCACAATCCAGCTTTTAATAATGGGCAAGAACTAGGCGGCTAGAAGCAATGAAAACGCGTGTTGGTCCGTCCAGCGAAACTTTTAAACAGTTAACTAATTTAGGGTATGAAATGTAGGACTCAGGTCAGAAGATCAACGAACAACGTACAATACTACAGATAAGAGTATCGCCATCATCTCCACATTCTATTCTTTATACCATGTATCTAAAAGTTACTATTCGTTCTCTATATTTAAAATTTTTCATTCTCTCTAGTAGAATCTATCCTCAAAAAGATATATAGAGATTACATAGAGAGTCTCTAAATATGGACTAATACAGAGACTCAGCTGGATGGTGTATAGAGTCTGAGTTGGCCGTGTTTTAGAGAAGCTGTCAGACATGTTCTTATAGGGCTGTTTGGTTGCAAGCCAAGCTCAGCCTGGTCTAGCCTGACCTACCTAAGGCCTACAGACCCGTGGAAGTATGTTTGGTTGATTTGGATAACCTGACCCGACTCAAGCAACCCGGTGTTTTGTATGCCTGTATCGATATTGTTCCTGACCACAAGCTCCATCGTCATAGTGCCTCCCCGTCGCAGACATGCCACCCTCGGGCCAGACCTGTCATCGTCGCACCTTACCAAGGCCAGATCCATCACTGCCACGCCGCGCCTAAGTCAGTTTGCCACCACCGTCGCATGGTCGGGGTCGCCGCCTTCGTGCGTGGGGTAGAGGATCGGGTGCACCTATGTGTGGGATTTGGGGGAGAGATCAGAACTTGCACGAAGCGAGCCAGGCCAGCTGGAAACGGCCGATTTCCTGTTTTCGCACGGCCTGACCACTATAGGGATTTTGCACCTAACGAGCCAGGCTGCAATAGTGCATTCAACCAACCAAACATCTGAAACCTACGTGAGCTAGGCTTGGCTTGGCAAAACTCAGGCAATCAAGCAACCTCTTTAGTATGTAAGTTGTCATGTTACCCATAAATAACTCAAATAATGGAAACAACTCATCTTTACTTACCATCTTCAACTATTTTTTCTTTATTTTATTTTCTTCCCCATTCTCTTCCCACGTTCTTTTCCTTCATTCCCCACCATCTCCAACAGCATCCCTTCAAAGAAATTAATGAAGAGAATGGAGAGCGAATTTTCTTCTGAAGGGAATGAATAAAGAAATTTCTTCTAAAGAGAACCGTGAAAAGAATCTATGGAGCATCTTAAGCGATCAGAATCTCTTCACGAAGGAAAAATGATTCTCGAATAGATATCGTTAAATATGGTCTTACAATCATCTTGATTTCAATGTGCTATATCGGCTCCATTTAGGCAGTTTCTTTCTTTTTCATTCATATTGGCAAATAGATGATGTAACAACTCTTATACATAGCTTTTATATATGCTCTTAGAGCATCCCAATAGGCCCTCTATCTCACCCTTTAAAATACTATTCATGTTTCTATGAACAGTATTGTAGAAGGCGGGGTAGAAGGGCTATTAGAGATGCTCTTACAACGTTAGCCATATTGGTCAATCCCGCGCATCACAGCATCACATGTGTTTGTTAGTTACGCCCCTCACACGATACTGGAATTCTCGAAGCCGCTTCTCTTATCTATCTGTTCAGTAATTTAGCCACGGCCATGATAAGTTTAAATTAATACCGGGAAATCTAAACAAATAACTCTCTAACCTTGGTTGTTGACAATCAAACTTTGAGATAGTCTAAGGTTGACCACATGTCTCTTTGAACGGCCTGAACCCATTTCATAGTATTTCATGTATATGGTTTGCTGATACTTATGTGTTCCTGTTTCGCACCTTCCTTTGTTCACGTATGCTAAATTGCTAGTTGGACAAAAAGTATTTGCATTCGTGATATCTGAGAGATTTGTGCTAAGAGCATCCCCAACAAGCTCTCTATCTCACCTCCTAAAACACTATGACTGCAAATACTGGGGTGGAATAGGAGGGCTATTGGGAACCAGAGACTGCAGTTACTGCAGAGGATTTACTTCCAGGCTATTGGGGGTGCTCTAACTGCTATGTACAACCGAAGGAAACCAGGATTTCCCACTGTATTGTTTTTCGGATCCAACCGCAGCTCGAATGTCTGATTTTAAAATAATCATACGCTTCTTGTTCGAAACATATAAAATAAAAATCCATGGAATGATATATGAATCTGCCATGCATACTATTGAATTTGTGCCCTCACTTTTTTAGGGCATAGATAGAGATCAAATGGATTAATGACTTTTCGTACATGCATCAATGAAAATTAAATTGATTGGTTACTTTCCATGGATGAGCTCTTGCTCTCTATGGGTTAAGAGTTAAGACTAACCAAAGCTCTTGGATCAAATAATATTAACGGTCTAAAACAATCCAGATGCGTGCTAAAAATCCCCGGCAAATATACACAGGTAATTGATGATTTTTGAAGACGTGATAAGTGAATTTGGCAGATAAGAGACACCAAAGAGTGATTTGCTTCCGCAGATATAGGAAGGGGATGGTCACGGACGTGTGGTCATTAGTTCGATTGTGTCAAACGGTGGTTAAAAGATCAACGGATGAACATCGGAGAAGGTGGGACATATCACCTACGTTCAGAGTACTTCATCCATTGCTTATTTGCTTGTGACACTTGCCCCAGTCGCATCAAATGGCGAAGAAGACTAATCTGAATAAAAGGGCCGTAAAAAGAGCTCAATTATGGCGACAAGGACTGGCAATCGAAGTGGACGAAGCCATGCAAGAACTGAGCAAGTACAGATCACAGAAGCCATTCCAGCTTGTGGCACGCAGTGCTCTATGATTTTTCCGCCTCTTTATCTTTGTGAAAATATTTTACCTCGCGAAGTTCCGTAGAACATTTGGTTCGCTACTAAACACGCGTACGGACGTGTGCAGGTGCAGCTCTGACCAGTGAGCATCTGAAAAAAAATTCAGTAAACGAAAGCGATTCGCGCATCGAAAGTCTCCAGGTTTGTCCGCTCCGTGATTGCTTCTTTGGCACATCGCGGCAGTCAAGTTCGGCAATATACGGACAGTCCATCTGCTAGCACGCAAGTAGCAGCCACGTACGTGTCAGGAGTCGTAAACTAATCCACAGAGCTGAATTCAGCCGTCAAAACGGACGGCGAGGTCACTGTTCTTCGCCCCAAAATCTAAGCAAAGCTGCAAGTGCGATTTTCATTTGAATGTCGCATCCCGAACCCGTGATCTGCACGTACGTACGCACGCACATACGGTCTGCTAATACTGACAGGGCATTTTCAGAGCAGATGCAAAAGCCAACAAATACCCGTGGAAAAATACCAGGCATGCAGAAATATGTCTCACGCCAGATCGCATGAACACAAGATATGAGCCATGTTAAGACTTAAGACTAGTCTCTGATATGAACAAGTCATTTGCAAGTGTCTGAATCCAGAGGTGAGCAACCCGGTCAGGTCGGAGAATTGCGTGTGGTAGGCCTCCGTATGGCACGCGCATCGGCCGGAACGACTGAAGACTCCAGCCTGCAGGAACCTTCTGCTCTCGTGTGCATTCGCCTAGATTTTTGGGAGACGAATCCGTCGATGCCTTGCATGCCGGATAAACGTGGGGGAAAGTATCGTGATCAAAACAATGCACTGATATAATATTTGCCGTAACATACACACTCTGTTAGCTCATTACAAAAAAAAAATCGTGGTCCATGAGATGGAGATTTCATTTTTTTTATTTAATAACTTTTACTATTAAATTATTAATATTATGAAAATGCTTTCTATGGTAAGGATGGCAACATGCATAATTCAATCCATTTATAAGGCGAAACCTTTTATAAAATATAGTATAAATACTATGCTAGTAGTACAAAAAATGAAATCATATATGGACGGTTAGATGGAAAGTAATTAATGGACGGTTCATATTTAGTTTAGTGCACCATAAAATTTCTCTAGTTTTACATAAACAATCTGGATAGTTCTAAGGAATAAAGTACATGCATCCCCAAACATTCATGAACTATTATTTCAAATCCAAGTAAAAATTTGGTTATTTAACACCTTAAGTATAAAAAGTGGGTTTGACTGGTGTTTTTTTGGTTACCTTGCTTGGATTCAAGCTGGTTTTGTCCATGCCACTTCTACATGTGACACAGTTTTTATTTAATTTAATTATGATAAAGAAGCGAGAGAGAGAAATAATAGCAAAACACTACTAAAATTCAAAAATACTATAGTCTAAAAGGATCAAAGAAAAAACATGTTTGAAATTCTTAAGTTTAAATATTTCAGACTAAATGTTTCTAATTTTGGTTGAATTAATTAATGCATTAATTGACTATTTTTACTTGTCAACAATTGTGGATAGTGTTTTTAATCTTATAGTTATTCCCTTTTTGCGTCTTAAAAAGGGTTGTACTTAATTTTTCCACAATCTAAAATAGTTGATTGGATCATTAATTATTTTAACCAAAGTAATAAACATTTAATTTCTTAGAATATTTCTTGAATGAAGCGACATCGGCGAAACCACTCAAGTGGGTTATTGTGTTGATAGTAAAGGCGTTAAATATCCAATCATTTAGCTCATTTTTAGCCAGCAGTATATGGTATACTTTTCATATAGTTAAGGATATAATATAGAAATATTCCTAGTTTAAGGCCTTGTTCTTTTGAGCTGAGCTGAATGGCTGAACGTCTGAAATGACTGAACTTCGATAGCTTCTCGAGGTAGTTTCGAGATTCGGATACATTTCGTTTGACTTGCTTTTTAAAGCGTTAGAACCCACCTTCAAAACAACGAAAAAACGGACCCAAAAAACTCAAAGGATATGTGTTTTCAAAACATAGATAAGACGTTAAGCTGTTAAGCCGTTAAGCTGAAAATAACTGGGCCTAAACATATTGGCAAACAGAGTGGTGACAATCATTTTCAATTCACCTTATTTTCCGAGGTCACATTTGCTAGGATGGTGCATCGGTTAATTGAGAGCTCACAGGAAGAGCCTTACAGTCGGACACATCTGGGAACAAATGCACTATATACTACATTGGCAGCTACTCGTACACATATTCGACACAATACCTAACAGTTGATGATATAATACAGGAATATTCCTAGTTTAAACACATTGGCAAACAGAGTGGTAACAATCACTTTCAATTCATCTTGTTTTCCGAGGTCACATTTGCTAGGATGGTGCATCAGTTAATTGAGCTCATTGGAAGAGCCTTACGGCCGGACACATCTGGGAACAAATGCACTATATACTACATTGGCAGCTATGGATTATTTCTTTTTTTTTGCAAAAGATAGGAGAACTGTTTTGTATTGATCAAAAGAGAGAAGTTTTACAGGGTGGGGGAATTAGCCCCTCCCCCAGCGGGAAACAAAAGCAGAAGGGCTTAAATTACAAGGAAACTAGATTAGCTCCAGCCGCCTTCCAGAGGTGCAACTCATCTAGTAGTTGCCGGAGGAAGGGGAGGTGAGGTTTCTCTAACGAGCGGAAAATGCGGTTGTTGCGCTCGATCCAAAGGTGCTAGATGGTCCCTCAGACAATCGAGAAAACACTCTTATGAGACCCGAAGCATAGAGTGATCTCCTCCCACCAAGCGCTGAGGCGGACCCCTCCCAGTTACACGGATCAAGGACGAGGGTGTTGAAGTGCGCAGCCACACGACGCCAGGCGAAGCCGCCGAAGTCGCAATCCAGGAAGAGGTCTTCTGGCATCTCCAGGTTTCGTCGTCATAGTGGACAGAAGTAGGAGTTGGGAAGTTATCAGCATTGGAGGGCATCCGCGGTCAGGACTCGATTCTGTAGAAGAAGATAGAGGAAGAACTTGCACTTGGAGGAGGCCCAGTGCTTTGCTTTGATCAGAGGGGGGCAGGTGTGCGGGGCAGCGCCCAGAGAACTGCAACCTATAGACTGAACGGACTAAGAAAGAACCATCACGCATAGAACGCCAAGAGCGTTGGTCCGGCTCGCCCTCAGAGAGGGTGATGATGAAAATTTTGCGGAGTAACAAAAACAGCTCGGGGCCATATGTGGCAACATGCTTCCTCTGAGGTCATGGAGCCGGTTGTCGTTGGATAGAGCTTCTTGGACGGATTATTTCTCAATTAAGAAGAAGGAAAACATTGCACCTGTCTCAAGCATACTAAGCGCTCACCATGAACAACTGCAAACAACACATGCGCAATTGCGGGAGGCATAAGAAAAGGATGACCGGAAGAGGACGAAAGGAAGCGATGCGGTTTGACCGAGCAGAACACGGTGTACGGCCTTCATCAACTTACTCCTACCTAATCCTCTACACCTTATTTTCTATTTGCCATTTCGCTCGCCTGCTTCAACAACTCCAGGCAGCTCGGCTGCGGCTAATCCTCTGGCGTGGAAAAGGTATGCGTCCCTCTTGCACCGGCACCACAAACGACGTTGGTCAAACTATTTATCATGCGTGAGTTAAATGTTTAAAGAAGTTTTTTTTCTACGACCTATTAAACTTAACATGAATTGTCTATTCCTCGCGATCAAACGGTTTATGTTGATTAGGTTTTTTTATGCTACACCAAACTTATGTAGGTAGTATAATATATGTGGGGATATGTCAGTAATTGCTATAGTGATACGTCCCCACAAATCGTCACCAACGCGGTGCATTTCATCAGGCCTTGAGGGTCTGCGACTTGTTATTTTTAACTGAAAGTTGTTAAAAACTTTACAGCGTGTTCAAAGTAGCATGCACGAAGTGGCTGAGCTGAATAAATATGCTGGTTGAGCTGAAGTTAGTTGTGTGGAAGATTGAATGAGTAAATTGGCTGAACGAAAAAACTTTATCTAAAAAAATTGTGACTCTTCAAAAGAGGCCTTGGAGTGCCAAAAAAATATAAATTTCTTTTTAGTAACTTTAATAAGAACCATGTAAAACCTCATAAAAAAATTATGAAATTTAATGTCGTTAGGCTTGTATAATATAACTAAATTTAATTTAAACTAAAAAGAACAAGAGTGAAAGAGCCCTGGATCCTGGTCGTCCTGTGATGCATGGTTAATTACTGGTGGGAAAATTGAATACTTGCTCAACTGTTTGCAAATTTCCATGAACATATACGATGTCAAACACAGGCGAGTCAATGACATCTCGGTGACACCGATATATAAAATTTGTAGCGTCCCGTAGCCAATTTCCCTTCGATTTAGCTGTTACAAATATATCTAGAGGATGGTATGGGTGATAACATGTTTGAAGCTAAGCTTCATTGAAGGCATCTCTTAAAGTTTTTGAGAGTAATAATATAAATAAAGTGGAACAACTTTAGAAAGCAAATCGAAGAATCTCTGAAAATTCAGTTTAACATTTTACAAACTTTAGCCCAGCTAACTTTAGTTCACTTCAACAACATTGAACCGGAAGGGCAACATTTTACTCCGATGGAAGGGTTAGCAGTTTAAGGCCTTGTTCTTTTCAGCGTAAAGTTGAGTTGAGTTTTACTGTAACAAATTTTGTTATCTTTACATAGCTTACATGGTGTAGTAATTTGTAATGATTTTTTCGAGCCTTTTAGGAGTTTTTTTCTCAAGATTGTAAAACTTTTTTAAAAAAAATTTATTAGACCACTGTTTAAAGACTTTTAATTTTTGGTATAGTAAAACTCAACTTTACTTTAACAATGAAAATAACCAGACCTATGTAAAAAGGTAACAGTGACCGTAAAGAAAGAAACTCTACGTAGAGAGCACTCTAGTCATCAACAGCTGGGGAGTTCACACATATGTGACGATCCTTTTGCTGAAATAACGGGTGACTTCAATCCGTCGAAATAAACAAGAACAGGCATGCAGGTACAGCCTACCATGTGAACCATATTATACGCCTCCCAGAATTGTACATTTGTACCACCTCGGTTATTCAGCACCTAAAGAGTAAGACCACGTCGTACGAGCTCAGGTTATGGGCGTTTCATATAGGGATGCCCAGGACGAAGACCGCAAGGTGGAGGTTGACCAAGTCAACCTTTCGAAGCTTCCACCCGCACCACGCGCCAGCTCTGCACAAAAACCCAACAACCGCGCGTCGCAGTCTTCGCTCTATTCAGTATTCACCAGCGCTACATATAGAGAGCCCCCTCCCTCGCTTTCCCTCCCGACCTCAGCCAGCTCCACCGCCTTCTAGCTCCGCCTCCCGGAGCGAACAACCCAGCGCCGCCGGCGGCGAGGGCGCCGCCGGCCGGGGCGGAGGAAGGAGGCGGCGGGGATGGGGCGCGAGGCGCGCGGAGCAGGGGCGGAGGAAGAAGGGGATCGGGTCGGGAGAGAGCCAGAGAGGGAGGGGGAAGAAAAGGAGGAGAGATCTGGGCCGTTGGATCTTAATCCAACGGCCCAGAAAATCGCCTGGGCACCCCTATAGGGGCCCAGTAGACTGTGCGGGAGTCGATCCCATAAACAAGAACAGGTACAGCCTACCATGTGAACCATATTATACGCCTCCCAGAATTGTACATTTGTACCACCTCGGTTATTCAGCACCTAAAGAGTAAGACCACGTCGTACGAGATCAGGTTATGTGCCATATAGAGAATTTCATATAGAGAAGATGCCCAGGACGAAGACCGCAAGGTGGAGGTTGACGAAGTCAACCTTTCGAAGCTTCCACCCGCGCCACGCGCCAGCTCTGCACAAAAACTCAACAACCGCGCGTCGCGGTCTTCGCTCTATTCAGTATTCACCAGCGCTACATATACAGAGCCCCCTCCTTCGCTTTCCCTCCCGACCTCAGCCAGCTCCACGCCTCCACCGCCTTCTAGCTCCGCCTCCCGGAGCGACCAACCCAGCGCCACCGCAGGCAAAGAAGGCTCTCTCCGACCGATCCGAGGATGGCGCGTCCATGGCTGGCACTCGCGGCGGTAGCCGTGCTGGCGCTGGCGCTGGCGGGCGGCGCGGCGGCGCAGGACTGCCTGTCGGCGACGTTCGACGCGGGGCGGTCGTTCCTCAAGTGCAACGCCCTGCCGGTGCTGGGCGCCAGCCTGCACTGGACGTACCACGCGGGGAACGGCACCGCCGACGTCGCGTTCCGGGCTCCGGCGCCGCAGGGCGGCGGCTGGGTGGCCTGGGGCATCAACACCGAGCGCGGCGGCAGCATGGGCGGCAGCAGCGTGTTCATCGCCTCGCCGGACGCCTCCTCCGGCGCCGTCTCCGTCCTCTCCACATACCTGGAGAGCACCTCCCCCAGCCTCAACCCCGGGAACCTCCGCTTCAACGTCACCGCCCCGGCCACCGCCGTCTTGTCACGCGGCGTCTACACCATCTTCGCCTCGTTGGCGCTCCCCGGCAACGCCACCCGCCAGAACACGGTGTGGCAGGCCGGCCCGCTCAGCTCCGGCTCCATCTCGCAGCACCCGACGGCGGGGGCCAACCTGCAGAGCACCCTCAGCCTCGACTTCCTCTCCGGCAGCAGCACCGCCGCCTCCAACTCCAGGCTGCACCGTCGTAATGTATGACCTCTCTCCTCCTCAATAAATTAACTAACAGCAAGAAATCAATCATCGATAATCATATCATATCTTGATCTTCTTGAATTATTCAATGCTTGGCTGGTTTTTGTCGTTGCCGAATTGTTTAGAGTCTAGAGAGAAGTTATCATATTTCACAAGCGATCGATGAGGTACAAGACGGCGACGTTGTGTTTATTTATCTAGGAGTTTGTGATCAATTATTTCAGTCTAGTTGGAGATGGCCTGAATCGCGATAGCTGTTCGATTCATCGACCTGGACGTGCTTTATAAAACCAGCCGGATATATATGGTTTTTACTTTGACGCTCAAGGCTTTTGATAACGCGATGTGCTAACTTCAACAACCGGACAGGGATGGGATTAGGAAGGAGATTATCCCCTTTTGCTCGTGTGCATCATCTAGAAACAAAGATAGTCAAAATACAGCTCGGAGAAGCAACTACTCGGGGAGCTGCACCATACGTACGTCCATACGTACCTTAGAATTGTCAGCCCGTCACCTGCCCAACTTTAGGAATAAATCCAGTTTTTTTTTAAAAAAAAGATAACATACACTGCCTCCGGTCATAAAAACAAGACGCCATTGAATTTTGGGTATGACTTGAATAGTCTTATTTAAAAATTTAGTGTAAATATGCGTAAATATAAATCATGCTTAAGATACCTTTAATGATATATAAAACAAATCACAACAAAATAAATGATAACTTACATAGTTTTTTCAATAAGACGAATGGTCAAAGAAGTGTTCAAAAGTAAACAACGACTTGTTTTTAAAACCGAAGGGAGTATCTAGCAAGGCATCTAGACTTGTTCGAGATAGTACGAACTTAGCTTTCTCATATTTTGGTCATCGTGGTGACATTGTAATCAGCTGCAAATCGTATTTACAATAGTATGCATGTCTTCAATTGTCTATAAGACCTGGCACAAATGACAACTCAATCACCAAGAAAACCGTCTGCAAGGCTTAGCACAGGTATTAATGAAGGGATGTCTCTACATAAGAAGCAATCAAGGATAAAGAATAGCTATAGACGGTTATTTTTTAAAACAAAGAATTGAGACTGTCTTCTATTCAAAAGGAGAGGGATTAGATTATTCATATAATCCTCACAGAAGGATCCGATCATCGTTTACAGAGTCAACGAACACAACTACTGTCGAATTGTTGCATGTGTGCTCTGAGTCTGACCATGGCGCGTGTGCTTGTTGTATACAGATCCACGGAGTGCTGAACGCGGTGGCCTGGGGCGTCCTGATCCCCATCGGCGCCATGATCGCACGCTACGTGCGCGTCTTCGAGTCCGCCGACCCGGCGTGGTTCTACCTCCACATCGCCTGCCAGTGCTCCGGCTACATCCTCGGCGTCGCCGGCTGGGGCCTCGGCCTCAAGCTCGGCAGCGAGTCCAAGAGCATCACCTACCGCCCCCACCGCAACATCGGCATCGCCATCTTCTGCCTCGCCACCCTCCAGGTCCCTAGCTACACCCCCCCTCCATCCTCTGCCAATTCGCCATGGCTGAACTGAAGCTTAAGTAGCTGACACGAACCTTGCTCTGCTCGGTGCTCCATGGCCAGGTGTTCGCTCTGCTGCTGAGGCCGGACAAGAAGAACAAGTACAGGGTCTACTGGAACGCCTACCACCACTCCGTAGGCTACTCGGTCATCGTCCTCGCCGCCGTCAACATCTTCAAGGGGCTCGACATCCTGAAGCCGGCCGGCGGCTGGAAGACGGCCTACATTGTCATCCTGGCGACGCTCGGCGGCATCGCGCTCTGCCTCGAGGCCATCACGTGGGCCATCGTCCTGCGGCGGCGCAAGCGCGGCGCCGACAAGTCGCAGGGCGCCGCCAACGGCGCCGGCTGGCAGCAGGGTGCGTAGAACCCGTCCGACATTCAGGCGTACGTACGAGTGCCTTTCCGCACTGTACATTGCGTGTAGTTTTGCTGCGATGTGTTGAGCGATCTGATGTATCAGTCATTCAGTCCCCTCTTCTTGCTGTTTCTGTAGAGTAGCTATTTTCTTCTTCTTCTTCTTCTTCTTCTTCTTCTCTTTAGGGTTCTGATTCTGTGATGGCATTTGTATACATTTTATCCTTTTTCTTGTTGTATGATTACGTTTATTTATATGATGGATACTGTTTGATTTTGATTGTTTTACAAGTTTTGTTGGTACGGCGCATTTTGTGATTGTTGTCACTGGCGAAAATAGATGGGAGCGGCTACGATACGCTGTACCGTACGTTCCATTCAAACCGTATAGCACAGTTTTGCTATTTTAATCATCAGGTTTCACCGATGTACCAAAGGTACCATCAGATTTCATTAAAGTATTTACATGGTATCATCAAGTTTCATTAAAATATCAGTGAGTATTACAGGGGGTGTCTAATTGAGCGATCAAATTAAGTATCAGGATATCGGGTGAGAGGTATTGTGGAGTATTGGGATACCATACTAATCATGGAGGGTATCATTGAGTCTTGAGGATATACAAAGAAAGTAGGTTCTCAATAAAAAGGTGCATAAGATTACAATTTGAATAACTAATAGTACTTCAAAACTAGATAGGAAAGGTTAAAAATCATATTAATGATAGTTTTGAGATCTTTGAGAAAAACCATTAAAAGTCTAATAGAAAAAGATATGAAGTGTTGTACTGTTTAAACTAAAAACTAGAGAGCTGAAGTCACAAGTGTGATCAGACACAATCTGACGGCCGGTGTTGATCTATTCAGTTAGAAAGTAGAAAACCATAAAACGCTATCGCGTCTTTTAACTTTCCTCGGAAGGCTTCAGCCATTGGACCACGTCACTGCTGACGAGAGAAGACGTGAAAACAACATATTGGAGTTGTTTTCTATATGGATATCATCATCACGAGTCGAAAATTAGAGCATTAATACTCTTTTGTTCTATTTGAGTTTGACATCGTCGCTAGCGATTGTTATACATGTACTCTTTTTTTTTTGGAAGAAGGGGCAGGAGGACTGCCGACCTTTTCCATTTAAGCAGAAGAAAACAAAAGAAAAAGCCTGCAAGCGCGGGGTACAACCACAGTGCAAAGCTGCGACCCTAGCAAAAGCTAGGACACCACCGGCCACCGTCGGGACTGAACACACGCCAAGAGAGGGAACGCAGCACTACCGCTGCCACCTAGGCCGAAGGCCTTACAGGATAGGAAAAGGAGAAATACAGGGGGAGGAAGAAGAACAACACAAGCCACAACAAGCCACCTCGCACGAAGGCGATAACAACATGGGCCGAGACCACCAGCGACGACAACGCGGCTAACCAGAGGAAACACTAAGCCTAGGACCAACAATTTGCAGAGACGACGCCTTCAACAAGGCAGCGACGCAACGCGCCGTCGTCGAACGGAATTTTCACTCAGAGGGCTTCAGGAGTAGGATGGCCATCACGACGATGCCTCCAAGAAGGGGAACGACGCCAAAACATGACCATCGTCGGCCCTAGCGAGGAGACAAGGCAAGGTTTTCGCCTGACACATCAACTCCGGAAGGCAAACTGCAGGTTGTCCAGTCTCAGGGTCACCTAGGGAGTCGAGCCCCAGCCCAGCGGCAAACGTCACTAGCGACCTCCGAGTGGAGCCGGAGGAGACACCGGAGCCACCCACCCCGGAGCCAGCTCGAGCAAGCCCCCAGGGCGCCCGACGCGCCAGGAAGGAGCACCGAGCTTTCGTCGCCGAAGACCTCTGCAGCGAAGCAGGAACCACCACCAACCTGTGCCATAGTCTCACGAACCGAACAAGCCACCAACGCCATGGGATCGCCTCCCGCGAGCAAGCCGGAAATACCCATCGGCTGCCGAGGCTACCCAAACCGTCGCCTCCCAAAAGAGGGAGCGAGGCGAGGGGAGGAGGGGGGCGACGAGGCCGGACGCCACCCCTTCGGCAGGGAAGGGGGCCGGAAGAGGTGACGGCAAGGACAAAACAGGCACTCCCCAACCGGACCGATGAACCACCCCCAGACGACGAAGGAAGGGACCGGGAGAGGGTCGGGGGCACACGGCCCGAGCCCCCACTCTCAGAAGAAGGGAGAGTCAGTGGGGCGGGGGGGAGCAGCGACCGCTAGGAGGACAAGGCGACGACCTAGAGGAGACGGGCAGGCAGAGGAAGGCCCGAAGCCGGTGGCGTGGCAGGGCTAGGCCGACGGGCCCCTACCGCCGCGGATCTCACGAAAGAAAGTGGGGAAGGGCGCCAGTGGTCGTCAGCCACCGATGACGGCGCCGGAAAAGCCAGCCGCCAGAACCGGCCGGCGACTGGGCCGCAGAGTGGCGAAGACACGTCGGTATGCAGCATCCACGGCTGAGAGGATGGAGAACGTGGAGGGGAAAGAGCATCGGCTGCGGCGCTGCCCACAGTGGCGGCCAGTCGGCCGGCGGCGAGAGTCGCCATTACCGACAGGACGAGAGTCTGGCCGAGGTGGAGCGGCGCCGCCGGCGTAGAGGGAGGCCGGGAGCACCCTCCATCGGCCGGATCCGCGTCGTGCCGGGGTCGGGTCGGCGCCGCCGTCAAAGAGGAAGGCCGGGGAGACCCTCCCATGGCCAGATCTGGGAAGGAGGAGTCCACTGAGGAAAGGCGGAGGGCGCGTCGGAACGGGGGAAAGGAGGACGCCGCCGACGAGGAGGGAGTCCGGGGAGACCTTCCACCGGCTGGATCTGGGGAGGAGACGACCACCGGCGTTGCCGGCCGGCCGAGCTCCTTGAAAACGTCGCCATCGGGCCGTGGTCTTGGTCGGGCACTGCCGCCGGCGAGGGGAGGAGGAACACCGGGGGAGGAGGGGGTCCGCCACTGCCGCCTGCTGGGCTCCACGAAGACGCCGCCGCCGGGCCGTGGCCTTGGCCGGGAAAAGCCCCGAACGAGGAGAGAAGGGAGGAGGAACACGGCGGCGGCAACGACGGCGCTAGGGTTTGGGGGAGGGGTTGGAGGAGGGGTGGTCGCCCCAGTGTTAAGTCGACAATAGTTGTAGCAGTGACCTTGTTATACATGTACTCGAGTGGCTACGTGATGGCCGGAAAGGGCATAACAATAAAAAAATAATTAGATATATGTCACTTCAAAATTATGAAATCAGATCATTTGCCACTCATGTTAATGATATATATGTTTAGGTTACATGTCATTGGCATATAAATGATAAATGTCTGAACTTACAATTATGTGATGGCATCTATCTAAATCATCCCAAAAGAATGAAGATAAAACAATTGCTTAGTACCTACAGTACATATGCGGGTAGGGATTGCGAAACCGACATAAACTACGGTTTTTAGGCTTACCAATGAAATTCAAATTAGTGAACCGATGACTAATACCTATCCGAATTCAAAACCATCAAATTCAAATTTGACATAAATCGACCGGTTGTCGGTATAAACAAAAACAGTATTTAAATCATTAGTTTTAGTAGAAACGCCAGTTGGTTTGAATTTCACCCAAAAAAAAACCTTTTTACCTCACCCCCTGCCACCAAATCTAAGAAATGAATTTGGATGGTTTTTAATGGTTCTCACCAAAATCTGATTTCGTTTTTTAGTTTTTGTACAGTACACATTGCGAAAATGCTAGAACGGTAGTATAGCTAAGATCTCATCGTCCATTTAAAAAGCTTTCCACATACAACATATATCACCTAGCATATAATATTGTAGTATAAATGTTATCGCGGCAGGATAAAAAACCTAAAATTAACTTGAACCGTTAGATGAAAAGGAATAGATGGTTAATGTTCATTTATCTGCACAGTATAATTTCTGTTTTTTTACCGTGGCGCAAAATTACAAACCCTGTGTTAGGCACACGTAAGTGTAAACAAGCTGTTGGCTTTCTACAACCACTGGATGATCGGATACGTGTGATCCAATGGGGGAACATCGGATGTTAGGTGTATTATCCATCAGGTCTTATATAGTGTATAAAGAAGTGTCACGGTCCAAAAATCACGCACCTGATTTTCTAAGTATAAAAAATGAAGGAGTACGTGCTATAACAACAACATTGAATACAAAATTACAAATTGGCCGTGCAACGGCCAATCCCCGCTGGTAATCTAATTTTATTTCTTAATCTTAACCTAATCCCCACTGGTTGTCTAATTTTATTTCTTAATCTTAACCTAATCCCCACTGGTTGTCTAATCGTTATATATGCATATATAGTCTGCTTTTCCTCAGGTGATGTAATCTCCGATTGTTCTACACATAACACACGGCAGTTCACCCACTCGACTGGACTCGACAAGAAAGCCCGAGGATGTTGCCGGTTTCCATGACTATTGCCATGACTTAGGCCTGGTTCAGGGCCTTAATCCTTCTCTGTTTTGTCTTAATCTGGGAAAAAAATACGTTGCTTAGCTAGGGCCTTTGGGAAGGACAGGCGCAGCCGGCCAGTCGCCAAGATTGACACGCAAGGGAGTATGCGCCCATGCGTCTCCGTCCAGTACTCCAGGCCAGACGAACGGCGACGCAAGCATGATCCTGCCATGACGTATGAAAAATGGCCGGGCCGGGTCAAATTACTTTGGTATTCTCTAAAAGAAGTTCCTTTGGGCATTAAACGAAACAGGTTAGTTTGGAGTGTCTTTTATTTCCATACAAGTTAACAATCTGGTTCCATGTTTAGAACATTGGGGGGTACAATTTTTTGTTCCCTGATTCCATCCAATTCTATAAGTTTTTTTTTTTGAGATGGTACAACCCACATACACACAACTCACACCCCACATGGTCGGTTCAACCCACAGACACACAATTCACACCCCACATGGACATACCAGGCTAAATCTGGGCCAACATGCAAAAGGTGCTGGTTCATCTAAACCCATATGTGTGAAGACTAAAAGGAGAAAAGAGATATGGGGTTGTATCGAATGCAGTGGAGCTTGGGTTGCCTCATAGTCTAGCATATAATGTCAGTCATCATATGAGCAAGACATAATGGTTGTACAGTCTGACCCATCAAAGCAGCTCATTTTTGGGTTTTTTTGAATGACTTTGTAGACTATCTTTTTACTAATATGATATTTCTCTCGAATGCCTTACAATTTAATACTATTATTACAAACTTTTTTTACTACCATCTTTAAATTTACACATATTTTATGATCCTCTATTCTTCCTTACACTACCAACCCATCTCCTCGACTTCTCCCCCTCTTTTTAACCTTCTCCTCATCCTTTCATCTTTGGCCAACCCCTTTCAGCTCCTCATCCTCCAACAAGCCCCTACTCCTTCACCTCGCCACTTGCAGCCCCCTCTTTTAGCCTCTAGGGTTTGACAGCGGCAATCATGATGGAGCATGGCGTCGCCAATGGAGAGGTTAGGAAAAATTTGTCTTGAAAAAAAATTGCTTCATAAAACATACCTGCGATGAATCACACTTCATAAATTGTATCAATATCTTACTTTTAAATTACATTTAAATAAAATCAAAACCATGAGATGAGACAAATTTTTTAATTTTTTTTTTCAAGTGCCACCCTCTGCTCACAAATGAATGAAGATTTCTGAAGTCCCTAGCTACATCAAACGTGTGGGATTTTATTTTATTTTTTGTTGCAAAAATAGGGGGCGACTCACATTTGAGATAAAATATAGGTGTGAGTCACGGATTAGCAGTGGTGGAGGATGAAATAAAATTATGGTACGGTGGAAAATGTATGATGCTGAATAGAACAAAAACAATATCATAATATGACTACAGAAATGCAAACTAAATTAAACAATTAGACATAATTTTGTTGCTAGACAGCTAGATTACATGAGATTAGAACAAATTCTCTCCGATTAAATTACCTTTTGTCTTACCCTTCTTGTTGCCCTCCCCCCTTTTGGGTTGCATGGCAATCTCGCAAGCACTGAAGCACATAAACAAGCAGTAGTAGCCAATCAAGGTTGCAGGGTGGCGGCTTCTGTTCCTGTTATTACGCTGTGTTTTCTGATATTTGGACGGATTGCCTTAGGCTTTGGGCAAATTGCTAAATGTTTTAAGTACTCAGGCCTCATTGTTAGGCCCAACATCGGTCAGGCCTTAGGCCATGTGCACGCTGTCGAGCCTGAGACCGCATACAAGGCCCAGCTGAGCGTACTACATACGAGCTGGGGGAAGCCGGGTATCCAGAGACCAAGACGGCCGGAGGTGTGCGCCAGGCCGGAGGTAGGTACGGCATGCGTCATATGGAGGGATCCACCCCTGCCAATTCGAAGGGCGATGGCCCGATACCTTTTCAGATTATAATCTAACCGCCCAAAGAAACACAGCCAAAGAGACGATGGTTAGACCCACTGTCACCCTTCGTCTGACCGTTGCACTGCACGATAGCCGATAGATGAGTGATCTTGGATGCAAACGACACCTGGTTCCATGTTGACAATCATCATCCGATGGTTGAGTGGCAAGTGTGAAATGTGGTGTGGGTCCATATTAGTGCCAATCGTCCAATAGTTAAGCAAAAAGTTTGTCATATGGGTTTAGAATTTAGATTGGCACCTATTATCCATTCATAGGACGATAAGTTTTATATGTTAGGTCTAATGTGCCAACATCTTTATGGGACATTATTAGACATGGTTGGATAGAATTCTATTGTTTTTTTATTGGATGATCGTCATTCTAAGGCCTTGTACATTTCAGCTTAACGTAGCGTAGCGTAGCGTTTTAGCAAAATTTGAGTGTATTTAAAGAGAGGTTTAAATATAAAAAAAAAATTAAAAATATTTTTAGGATCTTTAAAAGGAGTACTAAAAACCCGAGAAAAACCATTACAAATTACTAAGCCAAATAGGCTATATAAAAAAATAAATTTTGTAGAAACGCTACGCTACACTGCACTAAGCTGAAATATACAAGGCCTAACTGTCCGGCAACGGTCACCTTTTTTTTAAAAAAAAAACATAAAGTCAACACATATTTTTTCTGCAGTAACAAACTAAAATAAATACAGAAGAAATTCTGATACATGGGCTGGTCGCACCATGCGACTGGGCAACGAACGGGCCAATGTGTAGGTGGGGCTGCAGGCTGCCATCCATTGCGCGTGGGCCGCTATTTGCGACGAGCCACCGGTGGGCCGCATTGGCAACTGGCACTGCAAATGGACAGGAGGATCGCTATTTGCATCGCCGATCGGACGTCCAAAACGGAAGCCAGGCCGAGAAAGAATTCCCAGCAAACACTCGCGTGGGTAAATCACGCTTGATCTTGAGCATATTACTAGCTCGTTCTCTCACCGTTATTTTCACGGTTCAATTCAACGGGCGCAACCTTTCAAGCCCATCCTGGACGCCGATCAGACCGAAGGCACGGTTTCAAATTTGACGAACGAAGAAGACTCGAAAACCCACGACCCCCGCCCGGCAGCCCGCCCCAAACATACCTTCTGCTCTGCTCTGGGACGGTTCAAATTTCAAACGCTCCCCGGATCACACAAATCGCGACGAATTCGATCGGTCCTCTTTGGTTTGCGGTTTTGTTCAGTTCGTTTTGGTTGGGTCAATTTTTTTTTGTTTACAGACTATTCGGTGTAATATTTTACAAGAACTTTTTAAAGTTTTTTATACTTTTATTTTATGGTTCTCAATTTTGACTTTTTAGCCCAACAGTCAAACTGAACCGCGAGCAAAGGGCCATCTCGAATTCTCGATGGCGCGGCACGCCGCATGGGCGCGCGGGTCAGGACTCAGGAACTCAGGATCGTGCGTGTCGCATGCAGCTGCGCCGGCTGGTTTGGTTTCCGCGCGGGCGCTGGACGCACGTCATGTGGGTACGCGACCGAGCCCGTCCTCGTGTATTTTTGGGTCCTGGTGAATTGAACGGAGCGCACGGCGTGCAGCGGCGGCGGCGCCGAGCTATAGCTTGTTCCCGTGAAACACCTGCATTCTGCGCTTCCAAGGCTTTTCTTGACAAGGACCGACTTGGAAGGTTCCCCCCGTCTCGCCCGTCTCGTTGGACGGAAAACTTTTCTTCCCGTTCCGGAGCGCGGCACACCGCACATGTGCGTGAGTGACGAAATTACTGGAAGGAACAATGCTGCCTGTAGTTGTCGTCTATTTTGAAGACCGATAATGCTGGTAGGAACAATGCTGCCTATACTCAAACCGAATTCAACGCACATATACATGGAATTCGACTGAAAGGGGATGACAGGGACTAAATTTGAAAGGTAGCTATAACTTTGGGGCTTAGTAGTGAGTAGAGTGCGGTGAGTATTCATGAGATAAGAGTTGTACAAATTGAGATTTGTAGAGCCGTAGGGGTTAGAGACATGAGATTGGCTTGGTGTGTGTGGGGGGTCTCTAGATTTTTTTTAAAAATTATTTTAGAGGGTATTTATGAGAATAAGTTGATACTTCATCTAAAACCAAATACAAAGGGAGGACCAAATACTGAGCTTAAAAAGATGTTTACATTTGTTATGTTGGGCAGACGTTTTGAGATCCATGGATCGCACTATGTACGCACATACCACTAGGGATTCCAAAGACGGAGTCCAGTTGGTTCCCAGTCAGCCTCCCATTCCACTGGATGCGACCGTCGGCATAGCTGCAGCTTTGTCAAACGGATGAACAGATTCCAAAGGCAGCAGAGCAGAGCAAAAAAAAAAAGTGCATGATATAAGACCTCTTTAGCGTACCCCTCTGATCAGAGAAGTCGATAGTTAATTATATAAGAAATAAATATTATATATATAAATAACTAAATCATCGCTTCGATAGACTAGCTATATCATAGTCTCTCAAATTAATATGAACTCATTTCTAGCGATGCTCATTTATCTTGAAATCTGCTATGGACCGACTTGTAGTCAGCTGGTAGTATTTATCTCTCTACTCTCATTATGTCCTCCACATAAAAAAAAACTAGTTACAATTCTCATAGCTAATCAAAGTGTCTTTGTTGGAGATAGTGGTGGACCTAGGATTTGTCAAGTGGGTAATCGAAGAAAAAAATACACATGTTTACCTAGAAAGATCACAAACTCATAATAGCATAATTAGGATACAATTTAGCGCAGAATTCATAAAAACTACAAGTTGACGTTGCTCATGGATTGGAAAAGCTTGATGAAATCACTAAATATGTTACGCTAAGGAACTTTCACCAAGCAATCATTCAAATATTGGTCTCTCATTATATTCCTAGCTTATTACTAACTGTTGCCACCAATAGAATTAGCACCAATTTAAGAAGTTTGTACAAATTGTGTAAGTCACACCCTTTTTTGTTTCTACAAGTATAATCAAAACTCAAAAAAAAATTACTTTTTAAAATATTTCATCTCTATGCATATCAGTAATAAAGTGTGTAAGTTGAAAGGAAGATGCACCACTTTCGTGTTTGAGAAATCTTTTGGATAAAACTGTACAAACTTTACAAAGTTGTCCTTGTCACAAACAACAAAGTATCAGTAAAATTAAATGACGCCATAGAAGAGAATTGAGCGTATCTTAGTTGGTAGCATCCCGATTGTGGGAGTTACATGTCGGGGATTCAACCCCCTGTTCTCACCCTTTTCTGATATTTTTCTATATATGAATTATTGGTGGTGAGTATCTGTACACATGTGTGTTTTGATGTTTATTCGCAGTTTCCAGCGTATGTTTAAGCACACATGTGTTCGTGTGTGTGATGGGGTGAGTTGGTGTGCGTCTTTTTGTACCCTCTAAAAAAAATGATGCCACGGAGAGAAGCAAATCCGTATGTAACTCATCGAACATGTTCTTGAAGCTGTTTATCAATAACACTTTAAAAACATATTGACATGGGAAACAGTGAGTATATACATGCCTTTTTACCTAAGAGTGCGTTAATCCAACCCACGGCAGCCCGTTGGGCTAGCGTGAGCAGGAGGAGGTGGGAGAGCGCCAAAAAAAAATTTCGCTGGGAGGATTCGATCCCGCGAACCTCCAAGCGCGCTGCGCTGCCTACGCAAGCTTAGCTAGCCAACTGAGCACGTCTTCGGTTGTGCTTAGATACATCAAGGCTTGTTAATATACCTATATTGAATGAATAAAATTAAAAAAAATTTAATATCGTGCCAGATCGTGCTCGTGTCGGGCCAAAATCATCGTGCCTCGTGCCGGCCCATTTGGCCATCTATACACACATGTATATACTCAATTATTTGTCACAAATAATGGGCATTCAAGTGAATACCCATGGACTACATTAGTTTCGCCCCTGGTTGGAAATACCCATGTCCAATGCTAAACCGTGTATTTGTCGTCCAATTGTACTATTCACATTCTAAACCCTTTAATAACACCGAGCTAATTTTTCCAATCCCTAACTCTCTCTTTTTTTGTATTTCATTCCTAGTCCTTTTCCACGATTCACAGCTCCGTTTACTACACTAATAAACAGAAAATAGACTTGCTACTTAACATCATTTACTCGGTCTGACCGAGTAATCAACCGAGTTGGCCCTTCTCGACTCGGTAGGGCGGCGAGTAGCGATTACTCGGCGAGTACTCGCCGAGTAATACCGATTTTTAGAACCGTGCCCATGATCATTATACACACATGTATATACTCAATTATTTGTCACAAATAATGGGCATTCAAGTGAATACCCATGGACTACATTAGGTTCGCCTCTAGTTGGAAATACCCATGTCCAATGCTAAACCATGTATTTTTTGTTAGATTAGATCCAATTTCAATCAAACTAGACGCGTGGGCGCGCCCGTGGCACGCGCGGAACGGGCGGGAAACGCGCAGAACAGGCGCGCAACACGGGCCGGAAACGCACGCGGACGCGGTGGAAAAAGCGAAAAAATTCGGCGCCTGGATGGGAATCAAACCGCGGTCTCCATGGTGAGATCTGCCTCTGCTAGCCAGCCCGGCAAACCACCCGAGCTATGGTTTTTACGCGGAAAAAATTATTTTATACATAAAAATCGAATGAACGGCCAGATCTGACTGCTGCGCGCGATCGGACGGCCATGGCGGCGCTGGGCGGGGAGGCCAGCCACGTGGCGAGCGAACTTCGCGCGTGTTCGGTCTTATACTATTTATTGATTTACAGCCCTGCTGACATACTCCACGTAACTCTGCACTCGTCAGCAGACAGCACAGCGCTCTGAAAAGGAACCGATCGGGCCTACCAGGGTGCCAGCTCAGGCGATCACGCTACTCTTCCCCGTCGCAGCGTCCAGCCACACGTGTTAGCTTCAAGATTTTGCTTGCGCGCAAGAACAGATTCGTCGGTGTCTAGCGTTTGTCCTCGCGCCATGTGAGCCATCTAGCTTTGGACGATATGCGCTGATCCATCGCAAAAAGAATTAGGTGTTCTCTCCCAGGTTGGTTTTCCTACTTTAGTCTTGAAGGCGATAGGTGTTCTTTTTCCCAGCACAGAGACTTCTTTCTCTTTTCTTTCTTTCTTTTACTGAGGCACGATAGGGATTTATCCATTAGATGGACCAGAGAAGGATCACTTTTACGGTCGATTTAATATGGACGTCAATGTTGTTATTTAGAATTTAATTATATTTAGTTATATGTGGACAGCACTCAATGAACCAAGTTGTAAAGGATTTACGATTCTTATATTGTCTGAGTCGTTTGGTTTAGATTTCAACCTTAAGTCTAGCTAAATTTAAATAGAAAATTTCTTCTACATCACCGTAAAAGTTTCTAAACCCAAAACTGCCATCGTCAAAGGATCTCACTTATCTGTGTCAGCGTATTTGCGGGCTGTTCACTTATTTGCCATCAATAAAAACTTATCTTACCTGGACAATATTCTCCAAGACCTACCTGCGACACGAGCCACTTTCCCCATCAAATACCTGGGCCTTCCACTTTCCATCAAGCGCCTCAGACACGTCCACTTCCAGCCGCTCATTGACAAAGTCTCCAACAGACTCGCTAGCTGGCGCGGCCCCTTGATGTCCAAAGGGGGTAGGCTCACCCTTCTCAAGGCAGTCCTCTCAGCACTTCCAACCTACACCCTTTCAGTTATCCAGCCCCCTTGCTCTGTGGTTCGGAAAATTGATAGGATAAGACGGGCTTGGCTATGGAACGGCTCTGAAACAGTCGCCGCGGGGAAAAGCCGGGTGAATTGGACTACCATTTGCTCCCCAACTCAACTTGGAGGCCTTGGCGTCATCGAACTCAATTCCTTTGCTAGAGCCCTTCGTCTTCGCTGGCTATGGCTTAGCAAAACCTCCACGACGAGAAATCGATCAACTCTTCTGGCCTCCAACTCGCAACAAGACTCTAACCTCTTTTGTGCAGGTGTAGCTGTAACTGTGGGAGATGGCTCTACGATCTCCTTCTGGGAAGACCCCTGGCTTTCTGGCCACTCCCCGAAGGTCTTGGCTCCGCAGCTCTTCTCGGCCTCCCTAAGGCGCCATAGGTCCGTCAGCGACGCCCTAACAAATAACAACTGGCTAATCGACCTCGGTCAAAGGATCACTCCACAGATGGTACCGGAACTCATCGCCCTACTAACACGGTTGTCTCAAAGCACACGCTCTGCGGGTGTGCGCGACCAATGGACTTGGCGCTTCTCCAACGACGGGTCCTTCTCTGTCAGATCCGCCTACCGGTTACAATTCATCGGCCGCTGCCCCGCGCCGGCAATCCAACGCGCTTGGAGACTCTGGGCCCCGTCAAAATGCAGGTTTTTCCTGTGGCTCCTGCTCCTTCAACGCGTCTCGACGTCCGACGCTCTGCAACGTAGGCGCCTACTAAATGCCTACTTCTGTCAGTTGTGCATGCGCAATCTAGAGACCCCCGAACACCTTTTCCTCCAATGCGATTACAGCGCTTTCATTTGGGCACGCCTGACCCACTTGACGGACTCCCCAACCATCGACCCGTCTTCCTGGAGGCATCAGACTAATATCCTAGCTTGGTGGAACGAGGATATTCTCAAAGGTAGGGCTCCGCCTGGTACTTTATCAATAATCTGTGGGACCCTGTGGCAGTTGTGGCTCGAGCGTAACAACAGGCTTTTCCGCCAAATCGAGCGGCCCCGTGCCATCTTCCTACAGCACCTCATCGACGAACTGCGGCTCTGGATGGCTGCGGGAGCCAATTTTGCAATCATGTAATCAACAAATCATTTTTTGTGCCCTTGGGGGGAGGGTCAAATCCCCCCAACCTGTACTTCTTCTCACTTTGATCAATACATGGCAGTCCTCCTGCCCTTTGATTCAAAAAAAATAAAAATAAAAACTTATCTTTCTTTTAAGATATAAACATTTTAAACAATCCTAGGGAAAGCATAGTGTTGAAAAAAATTAAGTACTTTTAATCTAGTTTTTTAGATTATATTTGATGTTAAAAATTTTGATTGACCGTTTATATATTATTGGTGACATATTTATTCGTAGAAAAAAGTTTTCATCAATGGCAAAGAAAAAAAAAATGCTTTGCTTTTTAGTCTAGTATTTTATCATGTCGGCACCTTAAAAGGCAGTTTTTTTTCGAAAAGGGGATCATTTCATTTCCATTGTATAGATGAAAAAAAATAGTATTTGGACCATACAATTATTACTTTTATCTCAAAAAGATATTAAAAATAACAAAATTTGAACGAGATTCATGAAATAGATTCACATGCCTTTCAAAATTTCGTTCAACTCAGTTACTTCAAACATTAAAACGATTTAAAGGTCTGAGTTGGTTGTTTTCATATGATAGTGTCTTGAATAATTTAAGGCGTGTACATCCTGTGGTCCAAAGGCATAAAAAAAATTGTGAACTACTGTACAAAAAATTCCATTCAAACTCGAGGGGAGCTTGACCAGGAGATAGAACACGACCAAAACTTGAGGTTACTGGAGGTCAGCTTTTCCTACTTTAGTCCCGAGGGGATGTCCTTTTCCACGAACAGAAGAGGAATTTTTACTGAGGCGCGATGGCGATGGATCGATTTATTGATGGCAGAAAACACATGGTATTATCAGATAGAGAAGCGCTTTCATTTGGATAAGGCGATCAATAGACCGACTAAACATTGCATCCATCGGTGACCCACCCCTACTGGTTGGAGAACAATCGATGGGCCTTGGAGTTGCGAAAAATTCCAAATATTGAGATCGAGTCTTCTGCTGTGTGTCTCTGAGCTTTGGCTTTGAACCTTTCGCCTGCGCCGGATACTTCTAAAATTCAGCAGCTTCTGGAACACTATGGATTAAAAGTTTTGCCTGTAAGCAAACGATCAGGAGGTGTCTCATTAGCTATTCTGATGCTGTGGACGAAACAAGAGTACGCATTTGAAGATGATGCGTCGGCCAGCTCGTTCGGTCGATCCTAGTCCGCGGCATCGAGGACACCTTTAAAGCTTGGGCTATTTGTGATCATCCGAAGCTGCATGCATGAGTTGCTCTTGCAGTTGTCTAGGTTTGTGTGTGTGTGTGTGTGTGTGTTTCTTGGTTTTCCTCCGTTTTGTTTCTGTCCTTTAGACCTCCTGGCCATCGCTGTGCTTTGGATTCTATATCTTGTAGCTACTCTATTCTTCACAATATGACCTATAGCAGTTCTCCTGCTATTTCGTCGAAAAAGTTCTAGCTACCGGCTGTTGGTGTGGTGATATGATATCCTAATATCTAAACTTGCATGAGAATGGAAACTAGCTCGTGAAGCTTTCAAACACCATATATTGCCACTCATTTATTTTAAATACTGGCAATGCATGCATCCGACGCATTGATGAGATTGGACTAGCATCGAGCAGGTATGGAGCTTGTGTGCATGACCACAAGGAAGTGGCGTGTGCATGACCGGCCGGATGCATGGCTGACGTACATGTCGAAGCATCACAGAATAAAATCACAATGTCAAGAACTTTTGCGTGCTGGTGAAGTGGTGATGCTATAATAAGCAAACAACGCCGCAATAGAGCAGTTGTAGTGTACCTGGCTGGCAACGCATTAGCTAGGATGAATTCTAGTGTGAATGCAATATATTACGAGTTGACAACCAAAAGTTGTTAATTGACCATATACACGATCCAGCTAAACATAGGGGCTACCACTAATTAATTACCAGAAGCACTATTTCTGACTTAGTTGACTCTTGAACTATCTCTTGACCGGTCTATGCACACCACATGAAACGAAAACAATCTCGAGAGCCCAAACAGTCGATACAAATACACAAGCCGTCGGGACAAATTACTCTCGACGGCTGTGAAACGAAAACAATCTCGAGAGCCCAAACCGTCGATACAAATACACAAGCCGTCGGGAAAAATTACTCTCGACGGCTGTGATTCTCGAGAGCCCAAACCGTCGATACAAATACACAAGCCGTCGGGACAAATTACTCTCGACGGCCAGCCGTCGAGTGTAGACCATCATGAGAACTCCGTAGAGAGAGGAACACTGTCTCGACGGCTCGACCGTCGAGACTACTTATCTTGACGACTTGTAATAAAACCGTCGAGTGTGATGCGACAGACGCCGTTTGCGCATGACGGGCGTAGTCTCGACGGCCATATACTGACAGTCGAGAGACAGGGTTAGCGGGCCCCACTAAATGGACCTGGAGGGGTAGCATACTCTCGACGGCTGAAAGCCGGCCGTCGAGTATATCTTTGTTCAGATGTTGGGTAGTCTCGACGGCATATACACGGTCGTCGAGAGCATGACAGTGCAGAAAAAAAATTGTTTAAATTTTGCAAAAAAAAACAGAAAAACTGCAGCAGCTACTGCTCCCAGCAGCAGCTGCTGCACCTGCAAACCCAAAATGCCCGCTATATATATATATCCCTAATTGTCGCATCCATTGTCCACAAGATCACAATTGCACAAATAATTTAAAAGCACGGCACACATCGATATGCAAAAAGACCGATCAAATCCATATAGAACATCGCTATCCACATAGAATTGTCCACAAACTTTCGATAACCAAAACATATGAATCTATAGCTAACTAGTCACCTAATGCTCGCTAGATGGAGGATCATCTGAAGGGGGTAGGGACGGTTGGGTAAACAACGGCGGAGCACCATCGAATAGGTTGTTGACGAAGTCGGCCTCCTGGCTGCCCGATGTGTCCCCTCCCTCATGCGCATGAGCTGCTGCTAGGGCTGCAGAACCCGAACCCTTGAATCAAATATAGACTTATTAGTTAGTGCTATGTTTTGAAAGAAAATAATAATATGTACACTCGAGGGTTTTCTTTGACTACACTCGATACAATTGCATACTCTCGACGGTTGTGGGAGAAACTGTCGAGAGAAGTACCTGTCTTGATAGTTTTGCCCTTTGTTGGACTTGGCGGTCAACCCAACGTAATTTGATTTCTAAAAATACAAAATAAAATTCATTGGTATCAAAAAACAATGCGTTCATGTTTGTGTATCAAATCATATCATCAGCGAAAAGATAAAAAATTTATGAGGATCGATCGTGACGAACACTACTAAATGGGGGTGTTTTCCGGCTAAGTTCTAGGTTATCGTACTATAACAGATAAGTCGTTAGTTATTCTACGAAAAACTTTAATTCAAAAAATTCAAATTCAATTAACAATAAAAACTTATAAGTTCATGTAAAATAACAAATTTATTACATTGATTTTTCTACTTTTAAACAAATAAATATCAATTAAACTATAATTTATAGGAATGAAAATGTATATTCTAATTATTGTTGTATCGACGACCTAACTCTATGCCGTCGAGATTACTAACGCCGTTCGGCTTTTCGGCAAAAGGCCGGTTTACACTCGACAGTTATTTATTCGGCCGTCGAGAATGCTAAGCCGTGGACCTCTCTCTCGACGGCCTTGACGTGGCCGTCGAGACATAGTGCATAATATCGACGGGTCTGATATGGCTGTTGAGACATATTTCGGCACACGAGGTTGTTTTTGTTTCCTGTAGTGATTGTTATATATGTGTGTGTTTAACAAAAGATAGAAGAACTGTCGGCTATTGATCAAAGAGAAAAGGGTTACAAATATAGGGGGGGACAAGCCCTCCGTCCGGGGCTGCATTATATATATGTTCGTTTCCTTGTCTTAAATATTGGATGGAGAGACCATCTCCTAAATAAGATAAAGTATTTTTCTCTCACTTCTTTAACTTTTTAAAGAAGGAATTCATTCTGACCTCCATGCTCAAGGATGTACATCGCCAAAGAGTCTCCTGAACATTCAAAAATAACCGCTACACATAGTTCGAGGAAATAAACAGCGTCAAACAACACACAGACTATTATTAGTCCTCCAATCATAACTATTATTGAAGAAATGGTCCATGTCATAATCAGTGCGCTCCTCTAAATATACCTCGGTGAAAGAAAAATCTTTGTATTGATCAAAATTAAAATCATTTAAACAAAACCTAATAGACCAAAATTATACAACAATGCCAATCAAAATATGACATTTTAGAGAAATATCTTTCCTATTTAGCTAGTTTACCTTTACATGTCTAATGCTACAAGGTATATTCATAACAAGGGCTGCGTAGACAAGGTGCCAAATGGATCTAACAAACTGACAATCATAGAACACGTATTGAGTGCATTTCTATTGCAAAAATAGCGTTTCAGATTACCTCTCCACAACCTTTTAGTCAACTTATATATCCTTAATAAGTATAGCCCCCTCTTTAGATACCAAATAAATAATTTCATCTTGGAGGGAAGTTATAATTTCTAAATCATCTTATTATTATTACAGGGGACATTTGGTTCAATGACACCAAAGAAATATTTTTATCTTAAGGAAAATATTTTAAGAGTAAAATGCACGGGCGGTCCCTAAACTATTAGTCAATTCTCATCTGGATCCCCAATTTATGAAATTGAAGTTTTGGGCCCCTAATCTTTTTAAGTGGGTTCGTTCCAGTCCAAAACTGCCATGTGACATCCCTAGAGCTGATGTGGTGCTGACATTGCCGTCCATGTCACATAAATTGCTAAAAAAATTAAGCAAAAATCCTAAAAAATTTTAGAAAACATAAAAAATGGGAAATAATAAAATAATTAGAAAAATTCATTAAAAATTAGAAAAAAAAAGTAGCACTTGAGGGCTCCCATACGCCCCGTTCAACTATAGAGGGATTAAAGGCGACTACACTGTCTTTATGTTTCTTTTTAATATGTTTATGATTTTTCATATGTTTATGCTTTTTTCATTTTTTCATGTTTTTATGATTCTTTTGATATTTTCTATATTTGTTTTATGATTTTCCTTTTTCCTTTTTATGTTTTTAAAAATAATTTTCCCATATTTTTATGATTTTTCAATTTTTAATAATTTTAAAATGATTTTCACGTATTTTTATTTTTTTAATTATTCCTCCCTTTTCAAACTATTTTAAGTGACATGTCAGCGCCACGTCAGCTATAGGGTTGTCACGTGGCAAGTTTGAACCGGGGCGAAGCTAGTTAAAAAGATTAGGGATCCAAAACTGTAGTTTCATAGATTGGGGATCTAGATGAGAATCGACTAATAGCTTAGGGACCGCTCGTGTATTTTACTCATATTTTAACTAGGGACATTTTTTCCAATCTATCTATGGTACATGGATTGTACAGAGAATTGATCATTCATCTATACATTTCAACAAAACTTATCCCTCTTTAGCCCAATTAGATGGATATTGCCATATCGAATACTATGTTATGTCAATCTGATATGCCAATCAATCAGATTTTGGCTTACTAAGGCCCTTTCAAAAGGAAATGTAAAGGGGGTATCATTCAATGCTAGCTTCCGTTATAGTAATTTTTTTTATTGCTAACAATAGCGAACCCAAGGGGTTATCTTTCGTAAAAGAATTATGAACTCGGCAACCATCCTCCCAAAAGCTAATTTGAGTCTCATTTCTCAATTGGAATGATCTCCAATGCAGAAATTCATGCTTAACTTTTATAATGCCTTTCCAAACTCTAGGATGAGACTCAACCTTGATTACAATCTTATTACATACTTTTGCCTATAATCTATTGCCACACCCTTTCTTCATTCAACAGCCTAAAAGCCATTTGCTAAGAGGATATTTGTTTTTAATATGCAATCCCTGAATACCTAAACCCTTTTGGTCCATTGGACAACAAACAATATTCTATCTGGTCAAAAGATACTTGTGCTTTTAGCTATCATTTTTCCAATAGAATCTAGATTGAATATGCACTATTTTTTTTTTAGCAAAAGTCAGGAATTTCAAAAAAAGACATCATATACGGTAGACTACTAAGAACAGATCTGATTAAAACCAAGCTGCTCCTAGTTGACAAATGCCTGCCTTTCCACCTCCATAACTAACCATCCACCTTATCTAAAAGAAAACTAACCATCCACCTTGGTTTTTATTAAAGTTGGCACTTACATAGCCTACTGACTAGGGTATCTTGGGAGTGCCCTTAGTTTGTTTCGTGTTAAAAAATTAGCATTCTTTCCATGTAATGTGTTAACAATATGTACATCCTACTCGTTTAATAGTGTAAGTTTGTTCTATAAATCAGAGGTTATCATCAGTTGTGGAGTTTGAATGTATAATACACAGATCGGCTCCTCAGACATTTATGCAAAAGAACAAAAGATGATCAAACAGTAACTCAACTAGATATCATCAACAAACATATCGAAATAGGAAACTTCTAATGTGTGTGCGGATGATATGAGCCGTCCATTCCCTTGAATCATACGGTGCACGATGAAAGATACAAAGGTAATGGTACTTAGGTACCGGTGGAGGTACACAAGTATAGAGGGTAACCAGATCATTTCGCATCAAATTAATTAGGGGCAAAAATGTCTGCCCCCACGTCCAGGCACATCAACCTGTCCTCGACGACCTCGGCGGCGGCGGCAGAGTACGTCGACGCAACGTCAACGTGCACCCCGGAGTCCGACACGAGCCACCAAGCCAACATCACGCCGGCCGCTGCCGAGTCATGAACTACTCTGTCCAGGTCGATGTTGAAGATGCGGCAGATCAAGGTGGTGACGGGCGAGTAGGGCTAGATCTGCAAGAACTGCTACGTGCACAACGCCGGCGGCAACGCGTGGTCCTCCGTTGTAGAGATAGTCGTCGAGGCGGCGGAGAGAGTGGAGGCGGCGGACAGCCGTCCTAATGCGCCCAATCCAGGTCGAGCTCCGCAGCGGCGGCGCCGCCGCCACCGAGCTCGAGCAGAAATCTGCCCTGCCGCACCAAGTCACGCGAGACATCGCACACATCGTTATAAAATTCCTAAGTAATTACCCCATTAATCCCCAAGTAATTACCTACCTGCCATCAGTTATAAAATTTTCACTTCCTTATATGTCCTTTCTGCGATCAACGGTCTATGTTTCTTCTTAACAAGGTACCTCTAAATACCTCGCAAACACTGTAGCAAACCTCAAAGAAATATAACTTAATACATAATGCAAGTTGAACCGGGCAATATATGCACGTTAATTACTTTATTGCGTTATATTGCCTGCGTGGGCTTTCAACAACTAACAGGTAGTTACTCCTACTTGTTAAGTTGATCATGGACGGATATAGAACTCGTGACTTGACTTCTCTCTTATTCTTGAGGCATCCCTTAAATTTCCCAAAAGAAAAAGAGAGAAGGCCACAAGATAATTTATTAGGGAAATTTGAGTCAACTCATTTGGTCTTTTGCACAATATGAGATATTGTTCTTTTTCGAGGTTAGGTCAGGACTTGGCAATAGAAACAAGATTAGCCATTGCTGTTTGATCTAATTGTGTGGTGTTCTAGAGGAAATAAATGGAGCTTTCCTTAGAAAATGGGGACAAAAAAAATGGGGATGAGGGTGAGACTGATCAGTAGTAGTACCACACGAAGCTGTAATTAACCTCATCTATTATACGACACTTGTATATCTTTCTTTCTTACAATAGCAAAGTAACTTTTGCTGAACAGAAACAAATGACAGGTCTAGCTAGACACAGTCCTAGATACATTCGCTTGCTAGGACTGTTCAACATATCTAGTTTAGTACGGCCACGCACGCAGCTCGTTGTGAAGACTTGGTCAGGGACTCAATCAGTGGTCAACACAGAAAATTTCTCTGGAAAACACATGCAATTAAGCACACAATCAAGCCATGAGAAATGCCAGTAAATAATCCCAATCAGATCTGTAATTCAGATTCTTGTCTGCCTGTCTGGTAAATTGCTCATGAATGTCTCCTGAAAAACAGGAATCGTATTACCGCGAGTTTACCTGTGCCGTGCAATGCATGTAGCTGTACTGCTACAGCATCGGTTCAGAATCTCCATGGTTAGTCCGTCACAGATACAGACATACAGTACGTACAACCAAGATACACTTCTGATCTTTCGAAAACCAAGATACACTTTTCTGATAATGTTTTACTTTTACTCATGGAATATTTCTGATCGATCGTTTCGTTTTGCATGCCCATCGACGACATATTAGATCGTGTGCTTAATTTCTGTGAAAATTTCCTAGTCATAGCGCACAATACTTACTCATCAGTCTTCACCAGCCATGTTTCTTATTCAGAAACTTTTACTAGAAGATTTCAACATCTGAATTTTCATCGAATTAATTCAGATGCATGGTTCGGTGAGATCGACAGCAGTGCCTGTGCACTACCCCGGATAACAAAATCATATTCAGCCCATACATGATGGCACACTTGGTGAGCACACGAGCAGTGCAGGTACGTGTGGACACCACGAACCAAGCTTGTCCAAGGGGACAAACCATCCCTGCCTGTGAAGACTGCCTTAACAGCTCGAGAATCTGCTTGAAGTTTGAAATAAAATCAATTTGCTTCCGACCATGGAAAACGTTTTCAAAGTGGACCAGAGGAACAAGAAGGCTAGCTACCTGGCTACTTTTCAACAACGTACCCAGCTAGCTAGGGTTTCGATCTCTATAAATTCAGCATTGCTCACATTGTGCTCCTACCACCTTAAGAGTACCAAGTCCAGGTTCTCGTTTCTTTGCCTCGATCCTAGAGCTAGCCGGCACTTAGCTACCTCACATTCTTGCTTCAAGAGTCTCTTGCTAGTCCAAGCTCAATTCATGACAACCAATATGATTTCCAAGTACTCTATATATATGCATATCATGATCTTGGTGTGTGTGTGTGTGTGTGTGTGTGTGTGTGTGTGAACTAGTCTAAGCATGATGTTAAATGAAGGGAATTCAAGTCATGTAATCGTGTTGCTCTTTTGTATGATCTCTATCTTCATGCAGGATGCTCGAGAAGGCTGTCCTTCCACTGGATGCTGCACCTCATGTAAAGATAGGAGGAGGTATATATATATCGTGCTGTACAGAGTACACACAGACATGGCACAATTTTTTCTTTGTTCTTTGCTACGACCTTGCTTCCATAACGTTTTGCAACCTCTTTCTGCATGTTACTGCTACAACAATCAGCTTCTCGAACTAGCGTGCTTCGCAACCCGAACATGGAGAAGCTTCAAAAGGGATACTTGTTCCCGGAGGTATAGACTTGAGATTAATTTTACTGGCCATTCATCATGTTTTTCACTCACTCAACAACGCGTTTGCTCGTTCTTTGGACGGTTCAGATTAGCATTAAACATGAAGCGCACCTGAAGAAGTACCCAGATGCGAAGGTCATAAGCTTGGGTATCGGTGACACAACCCAGCCCATACCAAGCATTATAACATCAGCTATGGCTGAGGTACTATATTTGCTCTCCCAAGTGTACACTGTTCATTACTTGTCTCCCCTTTTTCTATTGAACATGCATTAGAAATGCAAAACCCAAGGAAAGTTATGCAAAACTGGTACGGTATCAATTGTACAGAAAATATTGTGCAAACACCCAACAACTGCCTTCATATTTCTGTCGATTTTGTAAGACTAATGCAAGGCAAAACCTTCCCTTAGCTTAAAAAAAGGCAAAACCTTCCCCACGAAATATCTTCTCAAGTGATATATTATACTGGCTATTTCATATGCAACCACCTAATAAGCAGTACACTGGAAAGACACAGCTGGTCTAATTAATATTTTTATATATCTTACGAAATGAATCGGATCAGAGAAGCCTGAAACGTCTAAATGGAAAACTTCTGCACTTTTCGTTACACTTAAAAGAGTTCTGGATAGGCCTTTACAAATACACTTTGGATCCAGATGTTGAAACTTGATGGCCCTTGAGGCCTTGACTGCTATTTGGTCATCCCCATGAGTGCAACATAAAGATGAACATTAAACATTAGGTAAAACAATGAACGTTAAAAAGAGAGCAATAATGCAATACTAATATATCACTTTGTGCTATCACTGTGTAATGGGCTAATGGCCAGTTTTCACAAGTTACTATACCGAGTAATATTCTCCGGGTTCATATAATTGATATCAGTCGATCGATCAGTAAGAATGGGCTGAGAAACATTTAAAACGGACAGTACATCATTTCCGCATGTAAGAAATGATGATCACGACAAGTTGTGTTTTTTGCGTACCTTTCATTGGAGTTTGCTGCCATGGCGTTTTTCCCCCAAACATAACTGGAGGCTTAATTATAGGATCTCTGAGTGTTGAATTCTCGTCATCCTTTTATATGTATTTTCTATTTTGATGCTCTATATGAACTTTGTTGAACTTTATATTGATCATATATGTTTATGAGTTAGAGGCTAAAACTTTTTTCCATTATCTAAAAAGTATCACGCCAAACATGCATGTCTCTCGAATATATATACCACAAGAATTTTTTAAGTAGTACGTCTACGCGTTAACGTACATGATTCTCAGACGTTTTGCTTACTACCTACTATATATAGAGGAACTTTCGCATGGGTAGAGAAGAAGAAAATCACGTCATACTAACTACAAAGTACCAAGATTCTTCTGCTCCATCATCTGGAAATTTGGCTATTCCCGCCTTTAGATCGCTTTACGTGCCAAACTTTTTTCTACCAAGAAGCACTAGACTTCTTCTTCGCTGTCGAGCCTAGACGTACCCTGACGTCACTGCAGGGGACATCACCTGTGCTGGCTCTGCCACATCATGCCTTCCAGTGCTCTCCAGCCACAAGCTCCAGCTGCATAGTTTGGTGCAAGTGCCAGTGGCAAAGGACAAGGAGATTAGGAGAACAGCAGCCATCATCTCTATAATTGTCCGGCTTAAGATCAACAGGACAAGAGGTGTCTGCCGCTGCATGCGCATGCATGGCTGCATTTGTCTAACAGACTATAATTTAATTTAATTATGTATCGATCTTTTGCGGATTGGCGTGCAGCTCTTGGCCAATCCCGAAATGCACCGCATGCAATGCAAGTGCTTTCAAATCATCGGTCAATGGCTGTGTCCGGCTGCTGTCTGCTCTAGGGTACCAGTATGCTGACTCCGGAGAGCAAAAGGGAACATGTGATTCGGTGACTGCGACCCTAGAATAGACAATGGAAATATTTATTTTCGGTCTCACAAAAGATGTACACAGCTTAGTTTGTTTGACCTAGACCCTCTTTGATTCCTTATCTTAGTTTAGTTTTGGTTCGATTTAATTCTTTTTATTTTTTACAAACTGTTCGGTGTAATATTTTAAAATATTTTTTCGAAACTCTATAGAATTTGTCTCAAAGATCTTTAAATTTTTTTTTATAATAATCTGTTTAATCTTTTTATATATTTTTTAAAAAGCTCATCAACCTTTACAACTACGACAAAAACCAAACTAAAATAGAGAATAAGGCCTTATATGGTCTGCATGTCACGTGGATTTGTCCAAAAAAATTATAATTAGAATAATCGCATAGATTGATCTCTTCTTTTTTTATAGATATTTTTTCCTATTTTTTTGCAGTATGCGCTTGCATTATCGACTCCTGAAGGATACCAAGGTTATGGACCTGAGCAAGGCCAAAAGGTAATTGTGTACTCTGGCGATGCAGATCGATGAAGCATGGTTCATCATCAGATTCTCAAAGAAATTAAAGGCTAACGAAATGTAACAGTGTTCACTGAAACAAGATAGCCTGTGCGAAATATGTGCAGAATCTGAGGAAGGCCATTGCTGAGAGAGTGTACCCGAACATGGGGATAAAAGAGACCGAGGTGTTCATTTCTGACGGAGCACAGTGTGACATTGCACGCCTCCAGGTACTGAAAAATTGGCGACTCCAACCTACTCCTACCATATATATATATTTTTCGTTTGTGATCTGAAAAGAAATGCTAAAAAATTCATCTTTTCTCTGTTCGCAGACGCTGTTCGGGCGAAACGTGACCATTGCCGTCCAAGACCCGACCTTTCCGGTACAGAGAGAGATATGATCCATGGGCCATGGCCCATGGCTAGTTACAGTAGTTGCAATTGCCAGATTAGTTTTTGGGTTATGAGAATTTTTTTTTTTTGCATGGACATGATGCAGGGCTACGTGGACAATGGCGTGATCATGGGGCAGACCGGGGAGGTGGACGAGGGCGGCAAGTACGCCGGGATCGAGTACATGCGGTGCTCGCCGGAGAACAACTTCTTCCCGGACCTGTCGCGGGTGGCGAGGACGGACGTGATCTTCTTCTGCTCGCCCAACAACCCGACGGGGCACGTGGCGTCCCGGGAGCAGCTCCGGCAGCTGGTGGACTTCGCGCGGCGGAACGGCTCCATCGTCGTGTTCGACTCCGCCTACGCCTTCTTCGTCTCCGGCGACGGCGGCGGGCCGCGGTCCATCTACGAGGTCCCCGGCGCGAGGGAGGTGGCCATCGAGATCTCCTCCTTCTCCAAGTTCGCCGGCTTCACCGGCGTGCGGTTGGGCTGGGCGGTGGTCCCCGACGAGCTGCGCTACGCCGACGGCGCCGCCGTCGCCCGCGACTTCGATCGCATCGTGTGCACCTGCTTCAACGGCGCCTCCAGCATCTCCCAGGCCGGCGGCCTCGCCTGCCTCTCCGGCGACGGCCGCGCGGCGATCGCCGGCGTGGTCGCCGCCTACAAGGAGAACGCGCGCGTGCTGGTGGAGACGTTCGCGTCGCTGGGGAAGGAGGTGTACGGCGGCGTCGACTCGCCGTACGTGTGGGTGCGCTTCCCGGGGCGCCGCTCCTGGGACGTGTTCGCGGAGATCCTCGAGAAGACGCACGTCATCACCGTGCCCGGCAGCGGCTTCGGCCCCGGCGGCGAGGGCTTCGTCAGGGTCAGCGCCTTCAACAGCAGGGACAGGGTGCTCGAGGCGTGCAGGCGGCTCACGAGCTTCCTCGCGTGACACATGCACGTACACGTATATGTACGTACACGTACGCGCGTACTTATAAATGTACGGCCGTGTACGTACGTAGTAATGGTACATATATACGTATGTACCTACATGGCTACGTACATGCACTTCGTACTTTTGCATGCATGTACGTTCAATAACATGGCGTATGCCCTGACGCGTTTAATTGTTCTGGCTCGTGGTGTTGGTCATAGTTACAGCTATGCACCTGCTATGTATATAAGTATGTACTGATCGGGACGTGCCAATGTGCCATACATGCATGTGTGCACGTTAATGCTCAATTCGGAATAACTATATATTTTCTAAAAGAGAAGTATCAATCGGCATATCTCTTGGGATCGTAGTTTTTCCACATGTATAATGATTTCTCGTTCATATTCATTGATACTCATTTTGAAATGTGTACAAGTAAAGAGCGGATAACTGAGAAGAGATAGAAGGCACAAATCTTTAAGCGATATCCAACGGTTTCATGAGAAATCTTATACATGTGGGAGGCATTTGCCATTTTTTGGTTAGGTTTCTGGCATGAGGTAAAGCATCAAGCAAGGTGAGAAGGGCCTTTCAGAGGTGCTCTTCTGATTTTCAAGGGGGTTAAATTTCCTCTAAAAGTAGATATAAAAATACATCTAGTTACAAGGCTATAAAAAATCTTATTCCATTTTTTTGCAAGTACTACTTTCTTAATTTGCATACTGAAGAGGACAATAGAAGTGACGTTTCGCATGAAAAGGAACTAATCTTCCTCGGAAAAAAAAACAGAGCACAGAAGAATCTTTTGACGATTATCTACGGGGGAAAAGATGCCAAACATCAAGACGAAAAATCCACAGGAAAAAGGCAATGCATACTTGCCGCACGAAGCAAAATGCACGGGAAGCAAGCACGTTCGAAACAGACTAGTGCAGGGTGCACCTAGATGCAGCTCAGCTGAACGAGCCTACGGCATGGACGTGGGCCTGAGAAGTGGGCTGGACATCCTGTGGGCCCGCCCTTGGCCCATTGAGCAGAGAAAGGTAGTCCAGATTTGTGTCCGGTTTGTCTTCCAGTTTTAGTGCACCGCTGGAAAATAAACACTTCGGTACAAACTCCCTCAATCTTTTGATTGGGGTAGGTCCAAAATTTAGTTTCAATTTTTTGGTCAATTAAACTGGTATATCAGTTCAAAGAAAATAAGTAAACAGCTATATTTAGCTAAACTCAATTTGCTAAGCATTCTATTCCCAAACCAATATGCTGGTACAGAGATTCTTTCAGAGCCACGCCCAAGGCCTCAAGAATTAACATTTGGCTCAGATATAATATAAAATTATTGAAAAGTTCAAACGGTATCCCTTATAGTATTTACTCACTTTCACTTTCCTCCTCACTTTCATCCTGGTTAAGATTTAAGTGGTTTAGGTTCTCCTCAAGAGGTGGCAAGTCGTCATCAGAATCAGCATCAGATTCTTCCCTTGTGCTTTGACATGATTTATCTGCCGCTGTGACATGCAAATCGTGAACTGAAATTAGTATACACAGAGCCAATTTTGTGATTTACAGATGGGTATCTAGTGGGAAAATTAAATGCCGTGAGATGTAATTAGTACCAGTTACAGGTGACTTTGGAACACTTGAATTACTTGATAACCAAGACTTCTGCACATTGATAATCTCCGAGCCATTCTGACATTGGGAGTATGCTTTGAGCAGATCTCTGCACATCATTGCAACAACAGGTGTAAAAACCTTACCTAATACTCCCTCCGTTCCAAAATATAAGGCGTATTTTAACTGCACAAAAGTCTTTAAAGGTAGAGTTTGACTGTTATATTCCTCTATTATATATTATAAATTGTTACAATATAATATTGTATCAAAAAACACTTTAAAATATGAACAATTTGGTACAACTTGGTATACTAACGATGCATATTATTTGATTTATTTATGGTCAAAATTTACTAAGTTTGACTTTTCTCCGGTCAAAATACGCCTTATATTTTAGAACGGAGGGAGTATATATAATAAGAGGGACACCTCAGGTATGAAGAATCTGGGCTTTATATCTAATGTCATTAACCGCTAAAGACAAATAGTTGCAACAAAATTGAGTATTAGCATATCCAAATATGATTATATGCCCTCAATCCCTTCTCAGATACATTTTAGGCCTTGTTATTTTCGGCTTAAATTAAATTAAATTAAAATTTGTTATTTTTGTATGAGCTAATCGATGTAGTATCTTTTAATCATTTTTGTGGGGTTTTAAATAGTTCTTACAGTTACTAAAATAATTTTTTCATAACTTTTTGAACTCTCTAGAGCCTCCCTCGAGGTTACAAGTTTTCTAGATTAAAACTTTCAGCAACTTTAATCTGAAAAGAACAAGGCCTTAACTTTGGGAGAGTGCTTTGAGCAGATCTCTGCACATTACCACAGCAACAGGGTGCAAAAACTATTACCTACATACATTAAGGGACACCTCTGGCATGAAAAATTTGGGTTTAATATCTTACTTAACATTTAACTGCTAAAGAAATATAGTTGAAAAAAAAGTGTTGGTATATCAAAAGATCGATGCCCTCAATCCTTAATACAATTCAGTATACACTGACTTCTTAGCATAAAGGTAAAATAAGGCATAGTGCTGTATGCAAGGGAGACTGGATTGTCAGGCACCAGTCCTGAATCCTGATCATCAGGATAGGAATTAGTGAGTGGAATCAGGAATTTATTTTGTTTGACATATCTAGATTGCTCTTTACAGGTTTTGCATTTTACAGAAAAAAGGTATGCTCTCCCTGCATTCCATTGCTTTCTCTATCATAAACACATAGAGTGGTGTACAATACCATTATCACTTCAGTAAGTATGAAGTTCATGGCCATTTTACATATGATATTCCAAAATACTTTACTTAACTGACCTGTTAAGTGACAAGAATGAGTGACCCCACTTGAATTTCCCAAGCAGCAGATGTGCAGTCTCTTTCTCTCCACTGCAAATATAGTATACAAATTAAAAAATAAGCTGACATCCGACAGTAGGTAGCTAGCACTCACTGAACTACAAACTCATAATCTGGTATGTCAGACTACAAATTAAGATCAATGCTTGATTGAATAATTGAATAATTGATTGAATAATTAAATACTATTAGTCGATACAAAACATGCCCAAAAGACCAGTTCTCTACATAAAAAAACCTAGGACATGGTTGTCAAGAGTTGGCCAGTATAGCCAGGCACATGGTTGGTTCAGACAGGCCGATGGGGGCCAGAACAGGTCTACCACTGGGAGAGGCCAACCTCAGTCCAGGCCCAACACAGGTGACACTCTAGCCCAGACACATAGGCCAAAATAGAGAAGGCTAAAAGATAATATTGCTTTCCTTTATTAGGATTGCTCTTTCTATGTGTGAAGCATTGGTCTGGCCATAGATAGGCACGACTGTGATTCAGTACAGCAAGCAATATTAGGGTTTACCCTTCCCCTGTGCCACCTGGGTGATTGGAGAGCCTCTGCCTCCTCTCATCCATGCGAGACAGTGCCTAATTCCACCCAAATCCACCATGCCATGACAATGGCATCAGAGCTATATATACCACATGACATAAAATCAATGTACCATGATGGCACATGATGAATTAGGAAACTAAGAATCTAGCTGTATACAAATGTTAAAATCAATAATGATAATGTAATAAACACCTTAAGGTGTTAAGGCGAGTAAATTTTACCACATTGAGCAAAAAATTACCATATCATGAGGGCTGCTGATAAAGCTTCCACACAGGACAGCTCACATGGGCGGCCATAATTCACAGGGTTTGCTGCTACCAACCATGGCACTGCAAAAATTAGAGCAAAACACAATTTTCATTTACTGTATCCGTTCTGATTAATAGGCAAAGTCCCATAAGAGGACCTGATTAATGACAACATTTGAGTAAAGCAAAATATGGTCAAACAAAACCCTTTTTCTACGAAAACAGGCCAAATTTACATCACATTAAAAGAGCAAGGAGTCCAAAACTTTGGGCACATGACACTACGACAGTGTGATAGTGACACAATAACAACAAAGTTTAAAAATAATAAATTCTTTAAAAAGTTTTCTAGAACCTTTTAGGGTAACTATTTTGTTGGTAATATACAACTAGTTACACATAAAACAGGTTGGAGAGCAATGATAGGGACTACAATTATAGGTCACAATAATAAACGACATAGATGCAATATACTACTGAATTTACTTGGATAGTCTTACAAAGACGAGGAGCACCACAACGGAGTTTCACGAAAGGGACATCATTTAAACGTGCCCAAGAACAATCAACCACAGCCAATCCTTTTCTTTGCACGATAGGATGATCTTCCTTGGATACACACTGTGTCCCAACAGGGCTAAAACAAAAGGAGGACAACCATAAGTAGCAGAAGCGGCATATGTATCTCAAATGCAAATTTTACAAGAGCATTAATTTATTTTATGAAATTATACAGGGTAATCAAACAGATAGAGATCACATGGTATGACAGTATAAATTCACAGAATGCTACATAGTTTTTTTAAAAACTTCATAGCTTATAAAAATACCTAAGAACAACACCACCAAAACCATTAGTCACCCGCAACTCCTGCAAAAAGAAAAAAAGTAGTTAGAAAATAGCTATTTCTTTAATAGCATCGACAGTTCTGGTGTTTATATCAAGAGAACAGAATGTAGCAAAATTTTATGCACTGGACAAGCTTCATGAGATGTCCATGACTCTAGATCCATGTATATGCAGTATATGTAGTTTATTTTTCTTATTTTCTGTTTTAGCATGTCCATTGGTTTTGAAAGGACGAAAATGTTTTGGATGTTGTGAATCTAGTTGCAATTTACCTTTAAAAGCCCAAATCTTGAAAGCTTACGACCAGTGCATCTTTTGATATCGCATTGCCCAAAGTCCTACAAATTATGGAAGAAGCACAAGAGCTTACTCACACAGTCGAATGAGCACCACAAAAAATTTGAGAGCATTGCACCTACCCACATCGCAAGCTGGATTTTTTGACATTTAGGCTCCTCTTCAGTGCCATCTAAATAGACAAATCAAAATGGCGTAATCATTAATGACCTTGGAGGAATAACTTAAACTGATTTCATTAAGCTAATAAATTCCTACATGAATTTGACAATGACTCATTTATTGCATAGTATGATATTCTTATAAAGTCGCTATAGTTTCATGAGCTGTTAATTCCTGTAAATTGTAGTCTATGAAATAATTCTAATCATGTTTATCGTATGTTTCACATGTCACACCAGATGCTTGACAGTTGGCACGAGTGGTAAATTATCAAGTAAATGCATCTGAACACCATGCTGCAATTTATCAATCATAAGTCATATTTAAAGCACAAGATACCCATAAACAGCCAAGCAAAAACGATACCTTCCTGCCTTGGAAGTGATGTCTCAGGGCCATCGTCCCTGAAATTAAAAGGAAAAAAAAGGTGGATTTACACCCCTTTGTTAAAAAGATCACTGATTTATAATCTTACAGCTTCAATTGAAGTAAATTTTGTCAGCATCACTGCATCCAACGAACATAGCAGAGTGCAGAACACAAAAAGAAACTTAAACATCTCTTTTAAAAAAGTATCGACTGTTTACAAACTAAGATTTCGCCTCAAAATACCATCTTCAATTGATTTGCTATACCTAAACACCTACGAATCCATCTTAAACACAGACAAGAAACTGGGCATGTACTCTGTTCAAAATTTTCAACCGTAGACAGCAAACAATCCCATCTAAAACTTTACAGCATTACTTCATGAAGGATTTTACAGCAGGGGAACGATTTGGACAAGAGACCAGCGCTGGGGAAAAGGTCTTACCCCGAGGCTTCTTGCTTGGTGCGTCGTGACGAGGAGGAAGATGACCCACGGCCTCGCCTCTGGCGGTTGTATCCCATCCCGCAAGACTTGCCGGCGGCGACCCCTCCTGCAGCGGCGGCGGGATTTTCGACTCTTCGGCAGTTCGGCTGGAGACGGGGGCTTAGGATCGGCGCTCTGACGCCATGGGTGGATTCGAGACGATCTTGAGCGAGCTGTATACGGTCAGGCTCGAGCTCCGTTCGAGCTAGAATCGATTATAAACCGAGTAAGTATAAGGCTCGAATTTGAGATCGGTTAAGCTCTGTTTAGATCTAGATGGACTCGGTTCGGCTCGGTTAGGGTTGGGATTGATCTCCGACCCGCCGCCACGCTGCCGACCGACCGTCGGATGCCCCGAAGGCCCGCACCTCCAACCCGCGCGGCCGCGCCGTCGGCCGGCTCCACGCAGGGCCACACCCACGCCGCCTGGAGCTGGAGCCTGGAGCGGACCAAGCGGTGGACTGGAAGCCTCTGCAGTCGACTTCACCGTGCCATCATCACTGACGTGTGGGCCCGGTCCCACGCGTCAGTGACGCGGAGTGACTGCAGAACTGAATCGACCGCCCTGCCCGACGGGCCGAGTTGCCGGCCCAGATTCGATTCGGTTCACCGAAACGGACCGGCCCGGTTCGTAAACAGTATTGATACGTTGGTCACGATGCACCAGAGTGGCAGAGTAGCTTTTCTTAGGCGAATTCGCTTGTTTAGCCTCCCGAGGTATTTTTTATCTACTTATACCGCACTTCATTCGGAGCCTCCTCAGCATGTCCACGTCGCCCCACCCTCCAGAGCCGTCGGATCGGGCCACGCTGGCCGTAGATTGGCCCGTACACCCGCCTCTCCCCCGCGCTGCTCGATTTGCAAAAAAAACCCCTGCGTTATACGAATTTTGGTTTTCGTCCCTCCGAATTCACACAGCAGCCCTTCCTCTGTTTGCCTCGGCAGCGTCACTTTTCTGTTTACACCCCCCTATTTTATCAGTTCTCACAGTGCTACCCTTTTTACCTTTCTAAGTACACCCGCTGTTTGCCGAAATTACGTCTTTATGCCACCGAATATATATCGGCCGTCTCTCAGCCCTGGAACCCGATCCATCCCCATTGTGGCTCATACCTCCCCTCTCTCAGTTCCCCCCTCCGCCTGCCTCCATCCACCGACGCCTCCCCTTCATCCGCCGCGGCCTCCCCCCGTACGCCGCCCTCCCCTTCCTCCACCGCGCCCTCCACCCGTCCTCCTTCCTCCGTTCGCCGAAGCCGTCTCCCCTCCGCCTCCTGCCTCTGCCCGCGGCGGCTCTGCCTCCTCCCGTCCGCCGCCGCCGCCCTCCCTTCTCCCTCGGCCCGGGCCACCTCTCTCCCATCGCCGTCCGTCGCCGTCACCTCCTCACGTCCGGCAACGCCGCCTCCTCCAGGCAAACCCTAATCCCCCTTGCATTTCTAGATTTACTGAGTCACATTTTTTTTAAAAAATGGAATTGCATTGCAGAGCTACGGGCGTCGCCTGCCGTCCTCCTTCCCCAGTTCACCGACGCCGTTTCCCTCGGCCGCCTGGCTCTGCCCGCGGCTGCTCTGCCCGCGGCGGCTCTGCCTCCTCCCATCCGCCGCCGCCACCCTCCCTTCTCCCTCTGCCCGGGCCACCTCATGCAAAAAATTGTGCCCTTTGGTTTGATTTTTCTGTGTGATGGCTACGTTTAATTTTTCTCTCAAGCGGTGAAGATACTCGATGAATATGAACAGCAAGGTCAAAGATTTAAGGTTCGAAGTATTACAAACCTAAAGGGTTAATTAGTACTTTTCATATGTTGCTTCTAACTACCCATGTACCTTTCAGGTGACTGGTCTTTGCCGCCATATTGTTTGTATGTCATAAGTCCTTACTTCATCAGATTCTTTTAATTTTCAATTGCATGGAGTACTTCGCAACCATGGCATATATATTTTAATTTTACATAAGATAGTTCATATTAGTTGTTGAATACAATAACTGTAATCGCTTAAAAGCAAAGTTGTTGTAATTGCAATCTTGCCAATCTATTTCGAAATAGTTGAGAAGAACCTGTGTCTTTTTCCCCATGTTCTATTGAGAAGAACTTGTATCTTCTTACCATGTTCTATGGACGAAAATACAAGGAAGATGATGCTGATATAACAACTAACACATATTATGTTAAAAAACTATTTACATAGAAGCAGGTCTCTATGTTCGACTTTGCCAATTAGTCTTGCACAGTACAGTACATATACATGTTAATTGCCTGATCTTTTTTATTATCTCTGTGTTGGCCATTGATGGAAACGAAGTCAATAATATCTGGATCATACCTTAACTGTTTTTAAATTACATAGCTATACTTTTGAATTTTGGGTTTATGTCCGCCTCCTTCTCTGTTTTTGCTTCTCCTCCACATCTACGATCAGGGTTTGGCAAGATGATATTATGCATTGACCCTATATATGTGATTTTGCTAACTTGGGTACTGCTTAAATAAATGGATTGCATTACGAAATAGGTTCTACTTTCTGCATAGAAACCATACTCAGTGTTCTTCCTTCCTGTGGCCACAGTTTTCTACGTGGCCTGCATAAATATTTGGCTAAAATAACGCTCAACATGCCCAGTTTGTAGAATCTCATTGTGTGGCTAACCTGATAGCAAACGCATTGTGCTTCCTATACCAAGTGCATTGACAATCCCTCCATGTTCTCCTGAAGCATCAAGATTAGATCCGTGTCATTGCCTATTTGTCAGCACAGTCCTATGACATCAAATTTATATTTAATTTTGTGTGGTTCTTGAGCAAACTGAAGAAATAACACCTTTGTATTTTATTGAGCAAACTGTTGTAATTTTACATTTGTTTTGTTCAAATCTATAAATAATTTTGTATTTGCATGTAATTGTTCAGCTTATGCTGCCATGTTGTCCACACGGGGCTTTGCCCACGCCGCGAACCGCGTGAACACTGCTAGTATCTTGTTAAGTTGCGCTTTGAGAACCTCGAGAAATGGGTATACATAAGCTAGCCCAGTATGTACTACTCCCTCCGTTTCAAATTGTAGTTCACTGTTAACTTTTGGACATACCTTTTGACCATTCACTTTATTTAAAAAATTAGTGCAAACATGCAAAAATATAAATCATGCTTAAAGTATGTTTAATGATAAACAAATCACAACAAAATAAATAATATTTATATAAATTTTTTGAATAAGACGAATGGTCAAATAGAATATCTAAAAGTCAACCGTGAACTACAATTTGGAACGGAAGGAATAGCTTTCATCAGCGCCTTTGATAATTTTTTTTTAAAAAAAAACTCGTTGAAGAAACTACACAAGAATCGTTTAGATTTTGGAAAACAACTCCGGTAATTTGTTAGCCGAAAAGAGGCATGCATACTAATTAATTAATTTTGGTGAGGCCGCGACTAGTCTTTTTTTTTAGCAAAGGGTAGGAGAGCTGCCATCTATTGATCCAAAGGAAGAAGTTTTACAGAGTGGGGGGGATTACCCCTCCCCCCAGGGGGAACAGAAGAACAAGCTAAGCTTAATTACAAGGAAACTAAATTGGCACCAGCTGCCTCCCACAGGTGCAGCTCGTTAGTCAGGAGATGGAGGAAGGGGGGGCGAGGCTTCTCTTCCGAACGAAAGATGCGGTTGTTTCGCTCAATCCAAAGATGTCAAACGGTGGCAGAGATGATCGACAGGACTCCTTTATGTGACCCGGATTGCAGGGTAATGTTTTCCCACCAAGCATTGAGGCAGACCTCTCCCCACGTGGCCGGATTGAGTGCGGGGATGTTGAAGAGCGCAGCGAGCCTACTCCAGACGAATGTGCTGAATTCGCAATCCAGAAAAAGGTGTTCCGGAGTCTCCAAGTTTCTTCAGCAAAGGGGGCAAAAATAGGAGTTGGGGAGTTGCCGTCGTTGTAGAACATCAGCGGTCAGGATTCGATTCTGCAGAAGAAGCCAAAGGAAGAATTTGCATTTGGGCGGCGCCCAGAGCTTCCACACTCTAAGCAGAGCGGGGGCAGGGCAACGCCCAGAGAACTGCAACCGGTAAGCTGAGCGCACAGAAAAAGAACCGTCTTGCGAGAACCGCCAAGTTCGCTGATTTGGCTCGTCCTCGGAGAGGGTGACGCGGGATAATCTGGCGAGTAGCACAAAGAGCTCGGGGGCTATGTGTGGTAGCATGTTTGTTAGAATCCTAGGCCGAGAGGGGGGGTGAAACGGCTCTTTTCCAATTTTAATTCTTACAATTAGATAGCTTAGTTAGTCAGATTAGGAACACAAGCTACCGATAGGTTTAGAGTCTAGTTGCGAAAGCGATCACAGTGAGACACAAGCGACTACTAGGAGGCTCGATGGCACTCACATGCAAACGATCAAATCAATGTGCAGAAGTAAATGAGTGAGACGAGGAGACGCAAACCGAGTTGTTTACCAAGTTCGGTGCTCAACACATGAACACCTACGTCTCCGTTGAGGAAACTTCTCACACAGAGAAGTCGGGACTCTCTCGTCCCTAGCCCTCAATCCACTCGTGGTAGCTCTTCACCAACACATGGTAGGCGAGCTCCAAACCTTCACACGGAAGCGAGTTCTCTCACACGCGAGAGACCTCACACCCCACCGGCACCGACACACGGCACCCACCCGCAGAGGCTCGCCGCGGCGCCGCCACTCGCCCGACGCACCAGGCGGCCAAGCCACCTGTGGCCACGGCGGCACGGACGCACGCCGCACGGCCTCCCAATCCTAGCCGCTCGGCACCACACCCGCAGAGGCTCGCCGCGGCGCCGCCACTCGCCCGACGCACCAGGCGGCCAAGCCACCTGTGGCCACGGCGGCACGGACGCACGCCGCACGGCCTCCCAATCCTAGCCGCTCGGCACCACACCCGCAGAGGCTCGCCGCGGCGCCGCCACTCGCCCGACGCACCAGGCGGCCAGCAGCATGGCGACACCGACACGGGCGCACGGCCTCCCAGTCCCAGCCGCCCGCCGCTTTATGTGTTAGAAAGCCATGTCTTTCGGGGATTATACGGGGACGGGGTCCCCATCGGGTGTGATATCCCCGTTCGGGGACGGGGACGGGGGAATTTGATCCCCGCGAGCGGGGACGGGGATTGGAACGGGATGATTATTTCTAGCCGGGGGACAGAACGTTCTATCGATCCCCGGCGGGGCTAGCCCCGTTGCCATCCCTAGGGCTGGTGGAGGGCGTCAGGGCGCCACGGTCACGCGTAGAGCTGGCCAACGGGCGGAACCGAACCGTCCTGCCCGACGGGCCGAGCTGCCGGCCCAGGTTCGGTTCGGTTCATCGAAACAGGCCAGCCCGGTTCGTAAACAGTATTCGTACATTGATCACGATGCACCAGAGTAGCTTTTCTTAGGCTAATTCGCTTGTTTAGCCTCCCGAGGTATATTTCTTATGTGAATCCTATGCTGGTTCTTTCACAGGTGCATAAACTGAATTTCGATAGCTTTCATAAATAGATTGGAAACTCTCTCTCCTATTTGTCTTGAAAAGTTTAGTTTGTTTCGTTTGTTTTTAAAAACTATGAACCGTGATTTGATCGTAAAAGTTAAAGTGTTTAATATTTCAATTAGATAAGATAAGAAGGACATCCTTGGAATAAACCTAAGGGAGCTACTCGGATGTCAATCCCAGGAATGGACCCGTCGTTGCCTTGTTCGCCCTGGCGACCAGAGTCCTCATACTCGTCGTGCTATGGTCGGCGGCATTAAACAGCTTTTACAATCGGGACCAAACTCGTTATACAAATATTTCGAACCCTTTTTACGAAAATTTAATTCACACCAACTCTTTAATCTTGCGCTTGTTCTTCACAAATGCATCTGATAGAGCAGCTTACATGGGGTTATTCACAATCACACGCGCGCACACACTTCAGACGGATGCAGTGCGTGCTGCTACCTCCATTTTTTTTTTGTTTGACGCCTTTGACTTTTGATACGTCTTTGACCATTCGTCTTATTCAAATTATTTTTGTAAATATTATTTATTTTGTTGTGATTTGTTTTATCAATAGAGGTACTTTGAATATGTCTTATTTCTTTTCATCTTTGCACTAAATGTTTGAATAAGACGAATGGTAAAAAACAAGCCAAAATGTCAAATGCGTCAAATAAAAAAAAACGGAGTACATGGATAAGGACTTGAGGAGCTGATCTCAATTATGTATGCGAATATACGATATGCCGCACGTATCGTACGGATAGAACTGCATCGTCTTTAAAATATAAATCATTTTTGCGATACTTTTAATAATAAAACAAATCACAACAAAATAAATGATATTTGCATAGTTTTTTCGAGTAAGATGAATGATCAAAAACACGTTCAAAAATAAAAAAAATGTCAAATAAAAAGAACGGCGAAAGTACTATGTACGGTACATTCTAGTCTTGTGGTTCACCACGATACTCAACATTTAATTCGGAGAGCGTCAATGGTGGATTCAGCATTCGAAGGCGTGTTGCCCATCTCGCTAGCCAAGCCCAATCATACTACCACTGCTTGACCCACCGTGAGTCCGTGAGGAAGATCCATTCCTCCCTAACTGCGTCGACAAGCCGCGCAAACTTCATCTCGCGGATCACCTGTCATTCGGGGCTAGCTATATGTCAAGACCTGATCAAATAATTGCGCCCTTCTGTATGTCAACGTACAAGTCCTAAGCATCAACCCTAATACACAGAGTTTGAAATAGAATGATTCATTGCCATTAAATAACACACGGATACATAGACGTTGTATCCTGAAGTAGTACAACCAAGACAGCACGCAGACCGACTCATACTCATACATGAGAGAAATACAAATGCCCATACTAGCTAAGTTATGGTCTTTGGCACAAGATTTATTTAGAATATAGTCTTCACTCCATAGCCATATATACTAGGTTGTAGATCGCGGCCTAAAGTTCAAGGTATTACTCGTAGTCTCTGTCTTTGTAGAGCTCCTTGTTCATCTAGGATAGTTTTTTCAACTAAAAGTTTTTGAAAAGAAAGTAAAAGGAAGACATGTTAGTACAAACGTACTACACAAGTCTAAAAGAATAATGCAATATGTAGCTTACTACAAGGAATAGCTCTTAGGAGGTTTGGGTTAAAGCAATTTCCATAAAACCTTTTAAAATGGACATAAGAATTTCTGTATACATTCATTAGAGCATAGATAATTGATGGACTCCTTTCTTCCCAGACCATTGCCTTCCGTTTCCTTTGGATTGTCTCAAGGATCAATACTCCATCTTTTATATTTTGAAAGAGATAAGAAGGGTAGATATAGCTACCATATGAATAACATCAAGCATGCGTATAACCGAGAGCATGGTATCATGATAGTTTATATAATACTATGCACAGTGTGTACACTTTACTCTCAACTGCTTGTATGTGATTGTGAAAGTATCTTGGGATACAAAGCCATAGATGCACAACATGATCCGGTCTGGAAACACCGGTGTCTAAAAGTAGAAAGTATGACTTTTTAATAAATTTGTGAAAAATGAAAATTTCAAAGTGTGACGATGCTTTATTTGAATATATTAAATTTTACTGAACTTATAGATATTTGTTTGGTATTTTTCTGAGTTAAAATGAATTAATTATGATTCTTAAGTATCGATTAGAATTTAGAAAATTAAATAAAAAATCGTCTCAGCACAGCAGCATGCCGAATCCGGCCCACTACTGCGCTACCAGCCCGCGGGCCAGCTGAGCAGCGGGCGCACTGCTGCTACGGCTGTGCTGACTGGTGGGGCTGGCCCTTCCTCTCAGCTGCCTAGAGCAGAGCACCGCGGTGGCGCGTTCGTCAAGACGCGTCGGTCTGGGAGTGCCACGGTTGCAGGGAGTTCACACGAAGGGTTAGAAGGGAGGATTACGGAGCGGAATCGTGCTCGCGGTGGTGCTGGCGGTTCTATCGGAGACGACGACGAGGTAAGGTTACTCTTGTGACGATTGCCGATTGGCTCCGGGTTTTGTGGGGGAAATGGAGAGGGGAGTTGGGCGGAGTTAGCGGACAACGCCTTAGGGCAGGAGCCGGCGGGAGGGGGATGCGCCCGTCGTCTTCGGCGCCGGTAGGGTGGGGTGGTACGGTAGCTCGGTGGCGCCCGACTTTATAGGCGAAGCGGCGAGCCGAAGGGCAGTAAATACTCAGGTTCGCGTTCGGTGGCACAGGATGAGGAAGCGACCTTCCGGGGGCAGCGGCGCAGCGCAGCGAGGCCATGATGGTCGCGTGGTGAAGCTCAGCGGCGGGCGGTGGGGACGATGAGGGCGCGTGGTCCAAGATGGTGGAGGCATGCGTCGAGCCGTCGACCAGCTCCCGGGGACGTCCTTCGTCTCTGGCTCGGGCGTGGTTCGGCGAGGCAGGGAGGATCAACGAGGGAGAGGGGATCGAGCGAGGGAGGAGGAGGAGGTGAGGGAGGAAGGGGGAGGATCCGACCTGTGGGTCAGACCAGTCAGCGAGATGGGGAGAGATAGAGAGGGAGATGGGAGGCTGATGCGTGGGACCGCCTTGTCACCAAGAGATGCTGGCGTTGGCGTGGACTGGGCCGAGCGCCGTGAGGAAGAGCTGGCCTTTTGATTTTATAATCCTTTCCCTTTTTATTTTGGATTGAAAAATATTGTTTTTCGGTGAGTCATGAAAATTTCTAACATTGTAGGATTATTGTGGTGCCGCCGTTGGACCCTGTTGATAGTGTTGGCCATGAAAAATTAATAAAATAATCAATTTTGTTTAATTTTATTTTATTATTTTAAAGAATGAAATTAATTAATTATGAGCCTAGATATTCCATGATCAAAATTTGTTGGATCGTGGCTAAATAACGTGATCTCTATTCCGTTCTTATCTCTATCCCCTAACAAAAATGTCTCAAAACAGATAGATAGATAGATAGATAGATAGATAGATAGATAGATTTGAATTAATTAATGTCGAATCGACTTAGTGCTTGTGTCATGTCGGCAACAGGAAGAAAATGTTTGGCTCTTAAGAGCATCCCCAGCAGGGCCTTTAAAATTCCCTCTATTGCTACAGTAACTGCTACAGTAACTGCTACAGTAACTGCTACAGTGCAAACTCACCCTCACATGAACCAAGTTCCCTCCTATTGCATTTGAAAATTTTTGAAATAGAGGCCATTTTAGGGGGTGTGATGGGGATGCTCTAAGTCTCATGTACGGAGTACCTGCTAGAAAGTGGTAGTAGCAGCGCTAGCTAGATATCAATTGGAACTACATATTGCTTAAGAACTAATCTTTTCCAGAAATTTGTAGCTAGCAGGATTGAAATACTGTCCGGTAATATTGAAAAGGAATTCATAAATTTGAGATTAACTCTGCTTCCATGGATATATTGTCCCATGCGGATATAATCAAAGTATGCAATAAAAGCTTGTTAGTTCTGGTATGGAAAAGAAGAAAAAAAACAGAGCAGCCCAGCCCATTCACGTTTTGCCCTAGAAATGAACGCAGCAGCACCAGTCGTTAGATTTGCATGGACGTCGGAGAATGGCCGACTGCAGGTGACTTCACTCCAGCTTGAAGTCAGACGATCCGGATCCGGAGGAGGTGCCGGAGGAAGGGGGAGGATCTGACCTGTGGGTCTGGTCAGTCAGCGAGATGGGGAGAGAAATAGAGAGGGAGATGGGAGGCTGATGCATGGGACCGCCTTGTCAACAAGAGATGCCGGCGTTGGCGTGGACTGGGCCGAGCGCCGTGAGGAAGAGAGGGAGAAAACAGAAAAGAGAGAGTGTCAGAGTGAGTCGAAGGGAGGGGAGCTGGCCTTTTCATTTTATAATCCTTTCCCCTTTTATTTTGGATTAAAAAATATTGTTTTTCGGTGAGTTTATTAATTGCAAAATTTGCTTCGCAGATACATGGCGTATACATGGTTAGGGTAGTTCTATATTCTGTCCCAGAAAGCAGAACCTAGAACTTCAACGGGTAAGTCCACATTTGAATAAATGGGTAGTTAAGTAATTTAAATAGATCGTTGCACATGAATACTTTTACATCATGTTCAATGCTAAATCCTTTTCTTACATGTTTATTGTCCAATTGTACTATTCACATATTAAATCCTTTCCTTTCCCAAATAACGCTAGACTTGTTTTCCCGATCCCTACATATTTCTCTCATATTATACTCCCTACCCCTTTTTACTGTCATAAACTTTTTTCTACAGGAATAATCTTAGCTACAATAAAGATCAACGGTCACTATTAGACATGCTGTTTTGCTCAAAAAAAGAAAAGAAAAGAAAAGCTCTACACGCTTTGAAAAGCTCTACAGTCACAAATGATGAGTTTTTTTTTTTGAACAGACGACAAATGATGAGTTGATTTACTGACTGCAACAGCCAAGAAGTATATTTAACCACAGTCACAAAAAAAGTTGACTGCATACACACTCAGTTAACACAGTTGATTAATATGGAAACATGCATTTCCTAACACTATTACAATAGTTACAGTTGTAAGCATTTTCTATAACCATGTCTATCGGATGCAGAGCCACATCGCTTAGGATTTTATTTCCACTATCAGAAAGTTAACACTCCATCACGGTGCTCTTATGTGCACTTAGACAAGCATCCACTGCTTCGCCTACTGTCAGGAAGACCCAATCTTCTCCTATTCTGTCAACCACTCTTGCCAATTTCATCTTCTGAATTGCCTGCCATCCTGGACTGGCTACAGCCATCTGCAGATGGTTAATGGGACACAAGAGTGAGATCATTTCGCCAAGAAATTTGGGCATATCTAAAGTTTTAACCAAACCAAAGTTTTTTTTGTGGGATTAACCAAATTTGTATTCATATATTCACCTGTATACCCATAGACACCAGCTCTTTGTGTATTTCTTCCAGTGCTGCAAGTCCTGAAGTGTCAATGTTCACCACATCTGCAGTTCAGGAGCATCAATCAGATATGTTTTTGACTTTTCAAGTATCAGTTTGGAAGCGATAAATTCCTTAATTTGTAGTTGCTTACTTGACATGTCAAGGACAACCGATTGCACCCTTTCCCTAGCCTTTTCATCAGATGTCTCTACTTCATCCCTTACCCATTCTATGATCCTGAATGAAGAATACTTGTTAGACCATTCATGTTGAAATTTGATAGAGTGAACTTTACATTCTGGGATCATTAATACCTTTCTTTGATGAAAGTGGCATTGACAAAGCACAGGAAGGATGCATCAACGCGTATTATCTGTACCGTAGGTGTTCGGCAAGCCACAGGGTACTGCCTGAGGCTACAGTAGATGTTAGTCCCTTGTAGCCTACCAAGAACCTCTACTTGAGGCCGGAGTGAGTGTATGACGATTTTTGCAAATGAGATGGCAAGCTGCCACAATCAGCCACAGCCAAGTCAGAGAACTGACAGATGATGTGCATATGTGATTCAAACTAAAGGCATAATTAATTAGTATCTTACTGCAACTGAAAGTCCAATCTCCACCGACCCAAAGAGCACACCAAGGAACGCACCAATGCATGTGATAAAATCCATCTTATCAACTTTCCATATGTTCCAAGCTTCTTTGATGTCAATCAGTCCAGGAAGCGCTGATAGAATTATGGAGGCTAGCACTGCCAAGGGAGTGTAGTAGAGGAACTTCATGAACAACTCCAGCGCAAGAAACACTGTGACGGACATGACTATGTTGGAGACCGTTGACCTTGCGCCTGCGCTGAAGTTCACGGCTGTCCTGGAAAATGAGCCTGCAAACAAAGTAGCAAATTAAACATCTATCAGACGCGCCACCAAGCATATTTTGCTTCTTTTATGAAGATCAGAAGATTTCAGACATGGCGTTTGGGGTTGACAATCATGGCTAGAGAGGTTGATCTGGTTGAGCACCAAGTTGGGTTTCAGTTTTCATGTTGCTACCTTTTGATTGGCTACCTTTTCTTGTAATTGTAACTGTTCTGCTTCCTAGCTGTGAAATGAATGGACAGAGCACCTGCCAGGCGCCAGCACTTCAAAAAAAAGGAAGAAGATTTCAGCCATTAATAATAATGGTTACCTGTTGCCACATAGCATGAGGATAAAGATCCAGCAACATTTGAAAAACCCATCGCGATCATCTCCTTGTTTCCATCAAGTTTATACCCTCTTATTGAGGCAAAAGATCGTCCCACGGCAATGGCTTCCTGAAACAAGCAACTCAAATTCGTTCCTTCAGTTTCAGCTCATCTGCACTTCATCATGCAACAACTATTGGAGATTTTCGATACAACTACTGAGATTTGTGCACGACAATTACCGTAAGTGCAATGACTGCACAAATGATGGCAGTCTTGGCACATTCCACAGCAAATGGTCCATTCAAATGTATTTGCTTGGCTGAGCTTGGGTTCACTCCAGAGTGCACCTTCTGTATGATCTTCACACCGTGCTTGTCAGCTCTTGTCGCATAGACCGCGGCTGTGGACAGAATAACTGAGAGCAAAGGTGAAATTGCAGACAGCCAGAAGAGCTTCTTGTACCTCCTCCCCTGTGATTCCATTGCACCATTCATGTTAGCACGAACAGTGATCCACTACATCAGAGTTCCAGAGCTGAAGGTAACAGAGTTTTGATTCTTCTTACGATGAACCGTGTCGTGAGGATGAATATGAGAAATGAGCATCCGATGAAGAAGTTGCCCGGGTGCCACTGCAATTGGATAGGAGAGGCAACTGTAGTCAGACTGGATGCAGACAATAGTAAAAGCCTGGTGTGAACTTTTCAAGAAAAAAAAAATGGGTTAGGTGTAAAGCTGGATGGCTGGAAATAAAGATGCGTTCCATCTTTGTCCAAATAGTAGTTTCCAAACACTAAGCAGTGTTTATGAAAAAAACACTAAACAACGAGCAGACATGCATGTGCTCTTGTTCTTCATCCAAGTTGCACATAAATTCCAAGGACGGATATGGTCCTGTCAAGTTGCATATAGATTCCAAGTTGCATACCCATTCCAAAATATAAGGTGTACATGTTGGAAAAAGTCAATGTTTGCTTTCGACTAATAACTAAACTTAAAACATTTATGTTTAGCATTATGCATGTGATATAGGTGGATTTATATTTAAACATACTTTGATATGATGTTAGTTTTATAGTTATTGATAATATATTGTGAGAGCAATTAATGGTCAAAGCTCCGCGTTAAAGACCGTGTTAAAAACTTATATGCCTTATATTTTGGAATGGATGGAATAAAATCCAAGGACTGATTCCGACTAATTGTCTTCATTTCTAGGCTTCTATATGTGCTCATAAAATCTCTTTACACTATGCAACATGTGGTCCTTGTGCACTGGGAATCAGACTAGCACTATGCAACATGTGGTCTTTGTGTGTATGATCACGTAACCGAGCTCATGGAATCTGCTGCCAATTTTTATCATCGTCGTCGCCCAAAAATCAGAGTAAAGAGAATTGATGTGCATAACCTTATTTTTGAGATTAAAAAACATAAAGTGGTTGTTTTCGTTTGACCCTTGATGCTCCTAAAAAACTCTCCGTGACTTCATGACAAAAAGAAATATAAACAGTTTATTTTAGCCTATAATAATCTGCTGCCATTTTTATTTATTTTAAATTTTTCATTTGATGTAAACACTGGGTTCTTAGTAAACCTGATCATTTGTCGGATTCGGGCGGGTTTGGGTCGGGTTTTGAAATACCCGACAAAAAATCAGTCGGCCTGAGTCCAACCCGACCTGGTGCACGTACCGGGTCACAAATCTGGGGTCGAACTCGACCCGAAACCCAAAAAACTAACCCGAAAACCCGAACCTGCACAGGTGATTTTGCAAAAAAAAAAATTGAGTCCGAACCTGACCCAATCTGACGGTCGGGCGTCAAATCGAGGCTCGATCTAACCCAGTGCACTGGTTAGGCGGGTCGGGTTGGGTATATCAGACAGGGCTACCCATAAGCCGGTCTAATTTTTAGTCTAAACTTTTCTCTTTTGAAGATGGGTTTCAGGTTACGACACAAGATCATAATCCAACTGGAAAATTGCTGCTTGTTCTTTTCCGCGTCACGGGTAGACTGAAATTAAACCCCCCTGCCTAGCAACATAACCTTGCAGAATAAACAACTAATAAGGTTCCATCGATCTTTAGTCCAATAAGGCGATCTCCAATCAACAAAATGGACGCGGATTTCTTTTTGGCTTCTATATCGGTGTATAAATCATGATGGTACGTGAAACGATTTATTGCGGCCTTTGAAATGCTAGCGCGAGAGGGAGAAAAAATAATCGACCAACGGTACAGTACACAAACAAGAAAGCGATGTGTGTGACGTACGTCTTCACTTTGATCTGATCGTTTATCCATTGACGACGTTCTTACTGTATCGCCTTGCTGGGAAACCGATAATTAAGGCGATAATTTGCAGGGGCAGGGTCGTCCCGGGGAAGACGTACGTAAGCTCACCGGATCATGGAGCGCGGAGCAGACGGCCTTGACGACGGAGACGACGTCGGTGTTGTCGGTGAAACGGCTCAGCCCGAGCAAGCCCTTGAGCTGCTGCAACCCAATGACGATAGCGGCGCCGCCCATGAACCCGACGATGGCGGCGTGCGACAGAAAATCCACGAGGAATCCCAGCCTGGGAGGCGGCGAGCGAGACGACGAGCCCGAGTTAAAAACGACCAAGCAATCGCGGCACAAGCGCACGTACGACGACGACGTAGAGGTAGAAGACGAGCCGAGCAGCCCGAGCTGCATGTGATGTGATACCTGAAGAGGCCGAAGGAGACCTGGAAGACGCCGGCGAGGAAGGTGACGGTGAAGACCAGCGCCCTGTAGGGGGCCGGGTCGGCGACCGGGTCGACGATCTTCTGCAGCATCGACGACAGCAGCAGCGAGACGACGGCGACGGGGCCGACGGCGATCTCCCTCGACGTCCCCATCACGGCGTAGATCAGAGGCGGCACCACGCTCGTGTCTGCGTGACAGCATGCGTTGTTGCGGCGAGAGCTGATCAGAGCAGGGAACAGAGAAGCATGGCTGCTCCTGCCGTGCCATGTTGAGTTTTCATGGGTAATATATGGAAGCCTGTGAGGCTGCAGTGAGTTGTGTGCGACTTACAGAGGCCATACTGAGGGTCCAGCTTGGCTAGATTGGCGTATCCAATGCTCTGCAAAAATCATATCCAAGAGGTGACATGCATGCCAGATGAACTTGACAAACTATTCAACTTTAAACATCTAAAAATACTTTGAAGTACGTATATGCAGATCGATGCGGATGTTATCCTGTTAAGTGCAAGAGATTTCTTGTTTGGTTAGGTGTTGTATAGCTAGAATCATTGATCACTTGACGTGAAGACAAAAGCTGTTTGCAGGGCCAGGAGCTATACCGGTTGCTGCTGGCGCTGGCGCCACTGCTCATGTGAAAGAAAGAAAGAAAGAAAGAAAGAAAGAAAGGAGCACAAACTAAAGCATGAATCGAGCGTGTGACGTCAGTGCACCTGTGGGATGCCAAGGCTAGCTAGGGTCAGGCCGGCCATGATGTCACTCTTGAAGGACTTGAGGCTGTAGCTCCTCCCCCACTGCAGCACGGGGAACACGGACCGCAGCGCCCTCAGCGCCCACGCCCACCACGGCGGCCGGCCGCCGCCGGCTGCCCGTGGGCGGCGGAACGCCTTGCCGACAACGCCGACGAGCTCCTCGCGCAGGCTCGGCGGCCTGGGGCTGTTCAGGACAAGCCCGGCCGTGTCCGGCCTCCTGGAGACGTCAAATGCAGCCGCCGTGACGGACGGCTCCCCGGCGGCGGCCATGGCGTCCATGGAGGCGTTCAGGTGAAGTGTTTGGGCGAACTCCATCCCCCTCCGTCGCCGGCCTTAAAAGGGGTTTCGGCGCTGGCGGTCGGGCTCTGCTGGATGGAGAATCTCGCGGTGAGGTGACACGACCATGATCGCAAGAGTCAGAGAAGAAGAGGGGGAGATTGTCTCTCGTGTAAACATCAAGCCTCCAGAGATGGAGGCATCATGGATTGCGATATGATTCTTGCAGCAAGTAGAGGACACCCATGCATGGAGCGATGAGCACCCCGGGAGAGGAAAAGAATTCTGTCTTGGCCGACTGCAAGTTTGTGTGCTGCGTGGGAGCTAATTGATGAGTACGTGTGGCTATATATGAGGTCGGGCGTGGTACTGTGGTAGTGGCGCCATGGTCCATGGACAAGGCACACAAAGCTGGCCACATGCATCGGTGGACGGTGGACGTGGAATGGGAGGCGCTTTCTCCTCTCTCTACCATTGGCTCCTCTGCTCGTGCAACTGAATTATAATACGTAATTATTACGGAATATAAGTCATAATGAAAACAGATAGTGAGAGAATCACATCCACCTAAAAAGCTAGATATTTGCGACTTAAACTTTGTTAGAGTTTATGGATAATATGTATATAAGTAGGATTAGAGTTAGTATTTGAGCTGTAATAGCCACTGGTATGACGAGTCTTACATATATGATAGACTTTAGGTTGAACTCTGTACCATGAGCCATATATAAAGGGGTATTGCCATTGTAATCTATAACAACAAGGCATGCAAATGGTTGTGGATATCATCTGGCCATGACCGTAGGCTACCAGTATGCTATATATGATGTTGGGGGGATCGAAGCACCCATACGCATATCTCACAAATGCAGGTAAGTGCTGAACTGTGTTTTACTTCGATGTCGTTTCTAGATCAGATTTATTGCGTTAAATCCTAATTCCTAACAATCTATTCGTATTATTAAAGCAGGAGAAACTGTGTTAGCTATAAAATGTTAGGGTCAATGTCTTCCATGCCATTGCAAAGTTCGATAGACTCCTACATAACATTTCAAAGTTATATGTTCGTTTAAATGACCCATTTGCCCCCGATTTTCTAATCCCCTATAATTAGAAATTTGATCGAATTTTGAAGTTTTAAATCTTCCAAATTAAAAAAATAAAATCAGACCAAACCTGAAAAATTCGAAACCTAAAAAGGTTTGAAGTATGATAGAAATAAAAATTTGAAGATCTTGTTGAAATTCTAAATGTGAAATCTGATCGAACTTCAATATTTTTGAAGCCTAGTTAAAATTTGAAATTTAAAAAATTTAAAAATTTCTAAAACTTGTATAAATTTTAAAGTTTGGATTTGTGCAGATTCTGAAAACTTTAAAACCTTACTCAATTTTGAAAATTTACCAAAATTTTGAAAATATGAACGGATTTAAAATTTGAACAAATTTTTAAATTTTTAAATCTGCACAAGCTTTGAAGTTGTAAATCTTCAAGTTTTTTATGAAAAACAATTTTGGTTAGATTTTAAAATTTGGTCAACTGGTGTGGTCAATAGGGTAATATATAATGGCGGAGCTAGAAATTTGTCGAGAGGAGGCTAAACAGAACAACCTCAAGGACATGAACAACAGAACAAAATAATTAATCTTGTAAATTATAGTACTTTTTTTTTGAGTAAAAGGGCAGGAGCGCTGCCATATCATTAAGACGAAAAGAACTGTACAAGGAAGAAGAGAGAGTAGGGGGGTTACAGGGGAGGGAAGGGGAGAAGCAGGGGGGAATTACAGTGGAATTACAAGGTGATACTACGGGAGGGGAAGGCCTCGTTCCAAGCGGCAATCTCATCCCTGATGCGAGTGCAGACTTGAGAGGCGGGCAGGGTTTGCTGGTGGAAAATCCGACGATTTCGCTCTTTCCAAATCTCCCAGGAGAAGAGGATGATGAGGCCGTTTTGCTGACGAGAGACGGCCTTAGGAAGGTTTGCCTGCCGAGCTATCCACCAGTCGAGGAAGGAGTCCAAGCCGGCAGGCGGGGCGCCACCTTGCAAGATGGCCTGCCAAACGACGGCGGAAAAGCTGCAAGAACCGAACAGGTGGTCTATCGTCTCGAGTGGGGCATCACAAAGGCAGCAGGAGTGGTGATGATGCCAACCTTTCTTGGCCAGCAGATCAGCGGTGTTGAGGCGGCTGAGGCTCAATGTCCAAGCGAAGAATTTGCATTTATTCGGAGCCAAGGCTGACCAGATGGGGCCGGCGAGAGGGGGGATCGTGCTGCCCCAGAACTGAATGGAATAAGCCGACTTAGCAGAGTAGAGGCCGGTTGTAGAAGGAGACCAGTTGACATTATCCGGAGCGTCTGAGAGCACGGTACGCCAAACCTTACTCCAAAGCATGATGGATTCCGCGAACAGCGCAGAGGTCGAGATGGGTCCGCACAGCCGTAGCCAGTGGTGGCCGGGGAGGAGAGAAGCGACAGTGCCATTGCGACACCTAGCTTGCCTGAAGAGATTAGGGGCGAGGAGGGACGGAGCGGAACCAGATAGCCAGCGGTCATTCCAGAAGGATGTGGTGCGGCCGTCCCCGACGGAGAAGACTAAGGCAGCTCTGAAGAGGTGGGTCTCTGATCTGGAAAGGTCCAAACCAAAGGCAGAGCAGGAACGAGAGCGATCCTTGCAAGATAGCCAGGGCCAGCGAAGACGGAGGGCGCGGTTGAAGAGGGATATATCTAGAACACCCAGGCCCCCGAGATCTTTGGGGCGGCAGATGGACGGCCAGTTAACCAAGGCGCGGCCGGCGGAGGAGGCCTCGGAACCATTCCAGAGGAAGGAGCGGCGAACTTTGTCAATCTCTGCGATCAGCCACTTGGGGAGAAGGAAAACCGTAGCGAAGTAGGTCGGGAGGGCTGAGAGGACCGAGTTTACGAGGGTAAGACGACCCGCTTTGGAAAGCAGGCGTCCCTTCCACGACGAAAGCCTAGCACGAACCTTATGAAGGAGGGGGAGGAAGTGGGTTTTGCCCAGCCTCTTGAAGTGGAGAGGGAGACCGAGGTATTTGCAAGGAAAGGAGCCCGTGATGCCAGGGAAGTGGCCAAGAATGGGATCAATGACGGTTGCGTCGCAGTGCAGGGGGGTGATGGAACATTTGCTGAGGTTGATGTTCAGGCCGGAAGTCGAACCAAAAGCGGATAGGAGATCTAGCACTGCACGCAGCTCGCTCTGATCAGGGCGTATGAAGATGGCCGCGTCATCTGCGTAAAGGGAAGTACGCAGAGTCAAGCGAGACGAACCAATCGGGGAGAGGACACCTGCTTCAGCCGCCAAGCTGACCAGACGCTGGAGAGGGTCGATGGCTAGAATGAACAGCATCGGGGATAAGGGGTCACCCTGTCAAACCCCACGACCGTGCCGGAAGGACTGGCTAGGATGCCCATTAACGACGACCGAAGAGGAGGAGGATCCGAAAAGGAGGGAGATCCACTCACGCCAACGAGGGCCGAAGCCTAGCCACTGAAGGAGGTCGAGCAGGTAGCCCCAGTGAACGGAGTCGAAGGCCTTCGCAAAATCAAGCTTTAGGAAAAGAGCAGGAGTTTTTTCCAGATGGAGCTGGCGAAGGGTGCCTTGGACGCAACGAAAATTATCCTGAATACACCGACCTTTGATAAAGGCAGTTTGATTTGGAGAGATGATGTCTTTGAGCTTTGGAGCAAGGCGATTGGCGAGGAGCTTGGTGAAGATCTTGCTAAAGCTGTGGATGAGGCTGATAGGGCGGAAGTCCTGGAGGCTCTCACAGACGGACTTCTTGTGGAGGAGAACGATGTTGGCAGAGTTGGGAGGCCAAGGTGCCTACCATCGAGGCGGAAGAGTTGGTTGAAGGCCTCGATGACATCGAATTTAATGGTCGGCCAGCAGACTCTGTAGAAGGTGCTGGTGAAGCCGTCTGGCCCAGGAGCCTTACCACCTGGGAGAGAGGAGATGGCTCTGCGGATCTCATCCTCTGTGAAGGGGGAATCGAGGGCATCAAGGTCGTGATGAGGAAGGCCTAGCCTGGACCAGAGGAGGGAGGACGATCTGGGCATGGAGTGGCCGAGGTGGAGCGAAAAGAAGCGCGAACACTCAGAGGTCAGATCCTCCTGCGAAGTGACAACGCCCTGGGGAGTAGAGAGAGAGGAAATAAGGTTCTTCCTGCGACGGCCACTGGCCCTAATATGGAAAAATCTGGTATTCGCGTCTCCAGACCGAAGCCAATTAATCCGGGCGCGCTGTCTGATATGGCACTTTTGGAGAGCCGTGAGACCAAGGAAGCGGTCCTTAAGACCGGCGAGGAGATCACATTCCTTATAGGAGAGGGTACGACCTTCACGAGCGACGTCCAGAAGGGCGAGAAGGGCCTTGATGATGGCGAGCTGAAGGGCAGTACATCGCACACGTCGACGAGACCAAAGAGAGAGGGCCTTGGCCGTGCGGGAGAGCTTGATATGAAGGTGACGGAGGGGGGAAGAGGCGATGACCGGACGGTTCCAAGAAGATTGAACGGTGTCTGAAAAACCCGAAAGGCCAACCCAATAGTTTTCAAACCGGAACAGGCGAGGCGGCCTAACGGTGGAAGACTCCGAAAGAAGAAGAGGCGAGTGATCAGACATGATGGCAGGGAGGCCCAGAAGGCAGGTGTTGCGCTGAAGGAAATTCCAATCCGCCGAGCCGAAGAGGTGATCGATGCGGTTGTGAGTGGAATTTAGCCTTTGATTGCACCAGGTAAACTTCCTTCCTAAGAGAGCAACCTCAACGAGCGAGAGGGAGTCAAGGGTATGGTTAAAGGCCGCGATGAGAGAGTGGTCAACGTTGCTGTTGCTTTTATCCTTCAGGCGTCGGATCATGTTGAAGTCGCCAACCACCATCCAAGGCAGGTCGGAATCAGAAGGAGCATGGTCCATGAGCTCGTTCAAGAAGCCGAACTTGTCCGCGCGGGAGTTAGGCCCATAGACCACAGTAAGGCGCCAGCGAGCGGAGTCTAAGCGGGAGGAGACAGTAACCGAGAGGCAGTGGGGCGAGGAATCTTGGTCGTCAATGCGGAAATGGTCATTGTGGGCTAGAAGAAGGATGCCACCTCTGGTACCCTGAGCGTGGAGGGCAGCGAAGGAGCTGACGAAGGGAGGCCCAGCGCAATCGAGGACGATCTGAGGGGAGATGTCGCTAAGCTTTGATTCCTGGATGCAGACGAGGTTCACACGCGTGGAATGGCGAACACCGCTATTAAGGCCGCGGACGTTCCAATCGAGGAGACGGAGGTTATCAGACATGAGGAACAGGGGGGCACCGAGGGGAGGCTTGCGTCGAGACGGGAAGGAAGAAAGTAGAACGACGTCGACATAGTCACGAGGAAGCCGAAGCAGAGCGCCGAAAACCAGTTCCACTTAATTACAACAAAAGGGGGGTGGAGGCCCCACGAATGATTAGCGGGCGCCGAGTTAGTGCCGAAGAGCCAGCGTCGAGGTTGACGAAGACCTGCTAAACCCAAAAGCCATAGCCGGCGTCGAGTTGGACATGCTATACCCAAAAGCTAAAACCGGGGAGGTCCCAAAAGAAGCAAAAGCCACCAGGCACGGTGGAACGGCGTCCCAGCACAGGCGAAGCATTAAACAACTGGGAGGGACACCGTGGCTGGCGGCGAGGCCAGCGCGTCGACGTCCTCCGAAAGCGAAGGTCCAGAAGCATCAGGTGGGCCAGCCACCCAAGGAGAGGCCAGCGGGATCCGGGACGGAGCAAGGCCCAAGGACGGAGCGAAGCCCAGCGCGTCAACGTCCATCGGATCGGCGATGGAGCACAGCTCTGGGCCCGGAGACGTAGCGGAGGTGGGCTTCAGGGCGGCCTGCAGGGCAGCTGGGCCAGGCTCGCCTGGGTCGGTTCCAGGTGGAAGGGAGACCCCTGCGAGGTCAGCAGCGACCTCAACGGCGGCATCCGGCAGCTCGTCGGCGAAGAGGGCCTTGAGGGAGGCGTCATCGCAGGGTCGAACCTTGGGGAGGGAGGTGCATGCCTCAATCCAAGGCTGGAGCTTGCGGGCGAGCAGCTTCTTGGCCTTAGCCTCGGAGGGGACCCTGCTGTCGATTCGCCCGGCGAGGCAAATGCTGCGGCGAAGAGGAGCAGCCTTGCGGGCGCGCGGGGCGCGAGGGGCGCGGGGTACCTGCAGGATAGGGGGGAGGAGGGGGCAAAGAGGTGCTGGATGAGCTGCTCCGCGTCGGACGGTGCGGAGGAAGGAGGATGGAGAGAACCCACCAGGGTGGATCCCTCGTCCACTCCGGCGGCCGAGGCGGAGGCTGAGAGCATGGGAGACACCGACGACCCCGAAGTTGCCGCCTGAGCCGCTGAGCCCGTGGGCGACGACGCAGGCCCCCCTGGGCGAAGGCCAGCCAGGAGGGCGAGGAGGGTGGCGCGGCCCAGCTTGAGCGAGTCGGCGATGGGTCGTGTCGGAGACGCGGTGACAGCGGCTGCCGTGCCGAACAGAGGGGCGACCTTGTCCTGCGAAGATAGCGATGGTGAGGATGGTCGGGAGGAGGGATGGGGCCCAAGCACGGAAGGGTCGCCGGAAGGGATGTAGGACGGGGAGTGTGGTGTGCCGGATGTCGTAGGAGGAGGAGGGGCGAACCTGGACGCGTTCCCAGATGTGGTTGGTGACTGGCGGAGGGGAGAGAAGCCGGCGACGATTGCCGCTGGACTGGCCACCCTCAGAGCGCCCATGAGGAGTGGCGGAGCGGCGACGACCCATGACAGAGACGCTGCGCACCACGCTGCGTGCCACGTGGGCGACGCGTGAAAGGGAGCGGTGGGGGCGGTGGCGAGGGTTGACGTCGCCGTCGTCATCGGACTCATCGTAGCGCGGCGGGCGCGGGGGGGTGGGGGGAGACGCCCCCCTGCGGAGGCTGCAGAGGGGGATCGCCGTCGGCGCGACCGAAGACCCACGCCGGGTAGGAGACACGAGCGTGTCCAAGCGGCCCGTGAGAGTAGTCCTCAATGGTGTCGAGGTGGACGAACACCTTGGAGGTGGAAGCCGTCTTGACATGGCGCTCGGCGTCCGCGCCGGCCGGAGAGTCGATGATGCTGAGGTAGTGGACTCTCGGGAGGCGGTCCGGGTTCGCACACCAGGCCCAGACGTTGAGCGAGTTGGTGATGTCGCGGGCGGGGTTGAGGCAGCGATCTTCAACGGCTTGGAGCGCGCCGGCCGTGCCGATGATTGTGCGAGCCGTCTGCTCGTTCCACGCATAGAGCGGGACATTTTCGAGGCACAGCCGGACTCTGAAGCGGACCGGCGTGGGCTCCTCGCAGAGGTGAGGCCGCCAGGGCTTGAAGGTGACCTCCAGGGCGCCATGCGCGAAGCGACCGAGGCGGAGAGCGCAGCTGCGGTGCTCGGGGGTGGGGAAGCGGACCGTGAAGGGCTCGGGGTAGTGGCTGGCGATGACAAGGTCAGCATGGTCGCGGGTGACACGCCCGGCGAAAAAAGCCGCCATCCGCACCGCGTCACGGCATCTCTCCGGGTCGGCTTGGCCGCCGGCGTGGATGGCCACCGCCGCCCAGCGACTGTCGATGCCTTCCGTCGCTTGGGACATGACAGGCGAGCGGAGGAGGGCACCAGTGCTGCGGCGAGGGCGGTTTGCGGAATCCCCACGAGCCATAGGGGAGGTTGGAGGGCAGGAGGAAAGGCGGAGGCTGGGAGTAGGGGGCGAGGGAGGCGAGCGGGGACGCGGCTGGGGCAGAGAAGATCGACAAGAGTTGGCTTTATGGCCAAATCTCCCGCAGCAGCGACAACGAAGAGGATCGCAAAAAAGTTATCTTTTTCAAAAATTTGTTTTGATTTTTTCAAAAATTATTTTAAAAAAAGTTCACAGGAAAGGTATACAAAAAGTTTTGATTTTTTAGAAAATTATTATTTGTCAAAATTTCCCCATGAGTACCGGGTATAGGTCCAAAAAAATAAATTTTCCCATGAGTACCGGGTACAGGTCCAAATTTAAATTTAAATTTAACCAAATTGAAAAGCAATGAAAACAATTTAAATTTAAATTTAACCAAAAATTAAATAGTTTAAAATTTTGGAAGTTTCTTACACATCATTAATCTTGATTTTTTGGAATTAATGTCAAATAAAAAATCAATGAAACTTTGAAAAATAAACTATTTTATTTTTTAAATTCAAAATTTTACATAATAAAACAATTAGTTTGTCATCCGCCCCTGCCTGCACATTGCACAACGCCACGTGTCGTATCCAGGGAGCTCCCGCCGTGCCGGGTGGCGGGAGCTCCCTAGAGCCGCCACGTGTCCCCGCCGCTGCAGCGCCCGTGCCACGTGTCGCCACCTGGAGAGTTCCCGCCGTGCGGTGTGGCGGGAGCAGAGCTCCCGCCGTTCCGGGTGGCGGCCGCCAGTTGGGGTGGCGGGGGCAGGTGCCATTTCGGGTATTTCATTAAACTGTTGTTTATTTTATAAATTATGATTTAAAAGTGGGTTATTTCGGGTATTTGTCCTTGGTTCTTTGCCTTTCTTTCTCTTGGGTTGTCTACTTGTTTTGTTTGTTTCCTCTTGGAAGGATGTTGCGGTTGCGGGGTGGCGCCTGTCATGGCACAGGGGGAGTAATACGGGAGTTGCTCGCAGAGTCGCAGGTCGCAGCGCAGGCTCCGGTTCGGTGGCATTCACGCTGCGCAGGCTCCGGTTCGGTGGCATTCACGCTGCGCCTTCACTGCGGTCTCTCACCACGTACGGGCTTGACCGGTCGCCATCCGCGGATCGACCAAAGTGCGACGCACGCTGGCGCCTACCTGCCACCGTGAGCGGGGATCTGCTGCGGGCTGCGGCGCTCCGCACCCTTTTCAGTGGCTCGGTGCTACACTGCTACCGTGCTAGTCCAGGTTTTACATTTACAGGGTGATTTTCTGTCTTTTTTGTCAAGATAATACGCAGTTTTCGGGCCAATTTACGTACCATTTCTTTTTTTAGAACCATGTACTATTCATTTAGAAGTACTTTTCATACAGGGGTATGGTGTTCCATGTAACATCAAGAAGCACAAATCAAAACGCTACACAGCATAGACAGCTCTGCCTTTCGGCTCCTCCTCCCAGCCCCGCCGTGCGCCACTTCGGCCACGGCGGCCACCGCTGCCCTGCGCCCAGCCACTCCGGCGAGCGCAGCAACCCATGGCCTGCTCGTCCGCTTCAGATTCCGCTTGGAACCGCTGGTCCCCTCGCCCATCCTCTTCCTCCCCTGCCACAGAGATTTTCAAAACTGCCTTTACTCCGCTTCCTCCTCAACGCTCCTTTGCAGAGGTCGCCGCCATTAATCCTCCCTGGTTGAGTTCCTCCTCCGGCTCCCAGGCGGATGCTTTGAATGGCGCAGCTACCTCTTCAGGGCACGTCGCTCTGCCCCGTCTCCGTTCCGTGGTCTGCGCTTCCGCTGCTGTGTCACCCGGCCAAGAATGGCATCGCGTGCTCCCTCGCCGCCGTCGTCGCAGCACTCATCTTCCTTTTCGGGCTGCCGGAGTTAAGGCGGACGCTCTCGCCGCGCCTTTGCTGCTGCTTTTAAAGGGAGATGCTGGCGTTGCTTGGCCTCCGATCACCGGGCGGCTCAGTGCAGGGATCCCGTCCGCTGCTGCATCTGCTGGCGTTTCGGCCACACCTCCAAGGTGTGTCGTCGCCGCCGCGCTCTGCCCTCTCCTCATCGCCGCGACACACTCCCAGTTCCGCCCAATCGCCACTCCGCCGCGCGTCGCGCCCTAACCCCTCCTCCTCCGCCACCAGCCATGGCTCCACCCCAACGCCCGCCCCTCGCAGCTCTGCGTCCGCCCAGCACCCGTGTATGCCTCCAAATTTCCCGAGAGATGCGCACCGGCGCCTCCGACCTGCATCTCCGCGGCGCCATCGTCACTGTGTCCGGCGGGCCTCATCCAGACCCCGACTTCATCGCGCACGCCATCAGGAACGACACGGACATCCCGATGTTCGACATCACGGTCACTCACTTGGCCCCGATGCAGTTCCTCGCCCGCACTCTCCCTGCTCAGGCGCGACTCGCCTGCCGCCGCACTCTTCGTTCGGCGGGCCGGCGCATCACCCTCACCGCCATCTCCGAAGACCTGCACGCCGTCGGAGGGGCAGGCGCCGTCCGCTACCGCGTCCGCGTCCTCATCGAAGGCCTGCCCCTCCCGGCTTGGTCCTCCGACGTGGTTGAGAGGCTCCTCGCAAGCGCTGGTCGCCTTGACGTCGTTGAGGAAGCTACTCGCAGCCGCACCGACACCTCCAGCTTCAGACTTTGGCTGTGGACGCGTGACCCGGCCGCCATTCCGCTTGAGGCCGAGCTAGAGCTGATTGAGCCATCTCCTTACATGGAGACGCTTGACTCCATCCACGGGCCGGCCAGGCTGGTCGGTGCGCCTCGTCCCCGTCCACCTCGTGCCTCCACCCACCACCTACTCTTCCACATCGACAGAGTTGAAGATTTCTCCTCCCTCAGCGCTCGCATTGGTGGACTTCCGGAGTGTGTCCCGCACCACTGGCGGGCGGGCATGCCTGACTCCGTGCCTCCACCCACCGCCACCGTGCTTCCGGCTGCCTGCCGGACCTTTTTCACGCGCATCAGGCGCCCCGGTGAAGACGACGACGATGAAGAAGACCGCAATGGGGAGGCCGCCCGCCGTCGCAGGCCCGGCAAGGAGCCCCTGTTGGGGACTTCAACCTGCTCCCGCGCTTCCCCGAGGCGGAGCTACTCCTCGGGCCGCCGCTCGCGCAGCCACTCGTGCAGCCGCTCGCCTGGGCGCCGCCGCGATGTGGTGAGGCTCCCGCGGTCTCGCTCCCCGCGCCTCCGCTTGGACCGGGCCTCCTCCGCGTCCTCCGTCGGGCGAGGCCCTACCGCCGCCCGTCCCCGCGGGCCTTCGCCGCCTCCCTCAGCCGCCGGCGACTCCTCCAACGCCTCCTCCGCATCCTCCGTTGGGCGAGGCCCTGCCGCCGCCTTCGCGTCCTCCGTCGGGCGAGCCCGTGCTCCTGCTGTGGGCCCGACGCCTGCTGTGGGCCCTGCACCGAGCATGGAAGTCAGGCCTGCTCCCAAAGCTGGCAAGGTTGCAGTGCTCGCCTCGGGGAAGAGCTCTTCAAATCTCCCCCTGTCCGTTGACTCACTCCGGTTTGCTCCTCAGCGCGGGAGTCTCTCCGCTCCCCGCGCTCGATCTTCCACGGGCGACCCTTTGGGCTTCGACGAGATCCTTGCCCTAGGTAAGCCCGACGGCCTCTCCAGTGTTGCCACTGCACCCTCAGACACAGGTCTTGTGGGCTTCTCCGCTCTGCTGGCAGGCCCCGCTCTGGACTCCATTTTCCTTGAGCATCTTGCCCCAATACCCTTGTCCGCGGTCAGCTTTGATCCGATGTCCCTCGAAGCCGGGCTGCCAGCCCCTCCGCCTCCTACTATGATTCAGGGGTTCCTCTCTAGGGCCACTCTTCAGCCTGAGGCTCCGCTTATTTCGTCCCCTCCGCTTAGGCGCCCACGCCCTAAGCCACTCACCTCGGTGCGCCGCCGCAGCTCCAGACTTGCCGCTGCGCGTCCCACCCTTGCTCTGGCCGGTTCCTCCTCCGTTCCGGCTATTCGTCGTGCTCAGGGAGTCCTAGCTCGCAAGCTAGGCAGCCCTAACCCTTCTTCGGTGGACTCGCTAGCCGACCACCTTCGCGCTTTGTTCTCCTCGACCCCTGTGTCTGACGCTACGTTCGCAGCCATTTCTGATTTGTGCAGCATCGCTAGGCCCTCACTTGACCTATCCGCGGTAGGGACTGCTGTGGTTGAGGATGGTCCTCCTTGCACCTCTTAGTCCCTGTTTTTTTTTTCTCTGCTGTGGGTGCTTGTTTTCCCCGATGATTGCCGGTTTGTTCTCCTCCCACCTGCGTGTGGGATTGTATCGTAGCTCCCACCTGCGTGTGGTTTTTTCGTCTTTCAGTTCTCCACCTGCGTGTGGAGTTGTCATCCTGTGTCAACCACCTGTGCGTGGTAACTTCGGTTCTTGTCTGCCACCTGCGTGTGGAGTCTTTGTAGTGTCGAGGCATTGGGTTTGTAAACCACCTGCGTGTGGTCCCCCCCACTGCCTTTTATCGCCTGCGTGCGGTCAACCCTGGGTCTTTCCAACCGTCTGCGTGCGGTTCCTTGCAGTCCAACCCTGCCAGGGTCCCTGTGTCCTGTTTCTGTGTACCCCATGAAGATCATCAGTTGGAACATTCGCGGATTGAACTCAGCTGCCAAAAGGACCGTGGTTGCCGATATCGTCTACACCTACAATCCGTCCATTCTCGCGCTGCAAGAATCAAAGCTATCCGACCCAACCAGCAGTGTGCTCTTGGAGGTCACAGGCTCCCGGCTGCAAAATCATCTCCAACTTCCGGCAACCGGAACCAGAGGGGGCCTACTCTTCTTCTGGGATTCTGCATACCCTCATCCAGCTCTCGGATCCCCTTATACTCCAACACTCAATCTCGACACGAGTATCCTCTGGCCCCGATCAAGCTGGTTGGATCATCACCAACGTGTATGGCCCCTCCATACCCCATGACAAGGAGGCCTTCCTTCAGGAGCTGACTTTCATCGCCAACCACTTCTCTAGCCCTTGGCTAGTCCTCGGCGACTTCAACTTGATTTACAAGGCTTCGGACAAAAACAACCTCAATCTAAACAGAACGCTCATGGATAGATTTCGGGCGACGCTCGACTCCACCCTTCTGAAAGAAATCCACCTCTCAGGCCGTCGTTTCACCTGGAGCAACGAGCAAGCTGCCCCAACTCTAGTCCGGTTAGACCGGGCTTTTTCGAACTCAGCATGGGAGCTTCTCTTTCCCTCCTGCTCCCTTCAACCACTGTCCTCTTCAGCATCCGACCACTGCCCGCTTTTCCTCACAACTGAAAACACTCCACGTCCACCCCAGCGCTTCCGCTTCGAATCTTTCTTGATCAAAATGACCGGGTACCGCGATGTGGTGTAGCAGGCTTGGTGTGAGGCTTCCCCGTCTATGCCTTCTCACCCCCTGCTCCGGTTCAAATTCAAGAATTGATCCGCACTGCAAAAGCTCTCAAAATTTGGAACCGTACTCTCATCGGGCAGACTAAACTCCAGCTCGACATTGCCTCCGAGGTCATTCGTTTGCTAGATTGTGCCATGGAGGCACGACCTCTAGACCCTAGAGAACTTGATCTGCGTCGGGCTCTCAAACTCAAAGTGATTGGGCTCAGCATCATTGAGAAGATTAAGTGGAAGCAGCGCTCTCGCCTAAACTGGCTTAGGCTCGGGGACACCAACACCAAGTACTTCCATCTTCGGGCCAACGGTTGCCGAAGAAAAAACCACATTCACTCCTTGCAGACCAACTCTTCCACTATCACCGAGCTCGCCGACAAGGCACAGGCCCTCTATCATCACTTCAACAGCATTTTTGGTGAGGCGGCCGCTTCGCCGCCAAATCCCGCAACATCTTTAAACTGGAATTTCATAAATCTGCCTGCCGTGGATCTCACCTCCCTCGAGGCCCCGCTCTCCATGGAGGAACTCCACCAAGTTGTCCAGGGTCTCCCAAGTGAAAAGGCCCCTGGACCAGATGGCTTCACCTGGGACTTTTACAAATCTTGAACTAATACCATATATAGTGTCATATTCACATCAAATGAAAACCCAAGTATTAATATCTCTGTCTACATAATCACAAATTCACAAGTTATGTGAATTTTTCATATTTCACAAGATACACGCGGGTGCTGAATAAGAGTGCAACTCGCGACCTCTCAGATTGTGCAAAGCCTCCTTACCATCTCACTCAACAATGATTAGTGAATCAGCCTCATTCATAGTCTGGGAAAGCTCTTCACCAAAATCTTATCCACGCGCCTTGCTCCTTTCATGGATGACCTCATCTCGCCTTGTCAAACAGCCTTCATCAAGAAGAGACATATTCAAAGCAATTTCCTCTTTGTTCAAAGCAAGGCCAAGGCGCTCCATAAAAGCCGTACACCCTCCCTGCTTCTCAAACTAGACCTCGAGAAGGCCTTCGACTCCGTCTCTTGGCCTTACCTCTTGGATAACCTACGGGCCAGGGGGTTTGGCTCCCGGTGGAGAGATTGGATCTCCCTCTCTCTAGCCACCTCCTCCTCCCGGGTCCTCATTAACGGCCACCTTACCGACACCATCTTCCATCGCAAGGGTCTACGTCAAGGGGACTCCCTCTCTCCTTTGCTCTTCAACATAGCCATTGAACCTCTGCTAACTCTAATCCACAGAGCCACGGAATTCAACGTCCTCTCTCCGGTCAGAGGTATCCAATCCAATCTCCGCATGTCGCTTTTTGCAGACGATGCAGCAATCTTCGTTAACCCCGCCAAAGAAGACATATATGCCTTGGCAAACATCCTCCGAGTCTTTGGTGACATTTCTGGTCTTCGGACAAACGTTGCCAAAAGTCAGGTCGCCCCAATCAGATGCGAATCCCTTAATTTGGACACCATCCTCGAAGATCTGCCAGCCAACCGCGCCAATTTCCCACTCAAGTATTTGGGTCTCCCTTTGTCCCTCAAACGGATTCGGAGGGTTCACTTCCAGCCGCTAATAGACAAAATAGCAGGCCGACTTGCGGGCTGGCGCGGGCCTCTAATGTCAAAGGGCGGCAGACTAACTATGCTGAAGGCTGTCCTGACAGCCATGCCTAGCTACATCCTCTCCGTCACCAAACCGCCGTCCTCTGTTTTAAAAAAGATTGACCAGCTCAGACGGGCATGGCTATGGCAGTGGGAGAAGGGGATGAGAAAGGAGCGAGATAGACGGGGAGGACGTGACAACAACGTCACCCTCATTCGCGCCCACGTGCGCGAAACAAGCCACATGTGCTGTCACATCAGTAAAATCGTCTATAATTCGGTCAAAGGACTGGTCATGTCTTGTTTTGAGAATTCGAGAATCACTTAAGTCTGATTTTGAAGATCAGGGATCAATATGCGGCCAAGGCGAAAGTTCAAGGACCAAATAGGTAATTTTTATTTAATTTTAAAAACAATGTTATAACTAATCATTAAAAATGTTGTCTATTTGCTATCTATAGATGGCATGTTTATTTTGGTGATGGTTTTTTTTTCTGACGCCGATCAAATGCGATCGATTCAATTCCCATGAAGCAACATCCCTGTTAGGATAGTTACTGCTACGTACCAGCAGTGGCGAGGTCAGCTAGCTAGCCACGGAGAACGGATGGACGCGCCATAAATATTGCTTTGCAGCTGGTCTCCGTTACTTGTGGATCGATCGAAGTGGTCTCCCTCTTCCATCGGTTGCTACCTTGCTGCTGCCATAACAGCCATACAAGTTTCGCTAGCTAGGTAGCCAGCTAGTAGCAGGAGTACATGCATGCAAGTGACGTAGGGTGAGCATCTCCACCCAAAACTCTAGGTACACGCTCTATAAGCTCTAATTACACGCTCTATAACACTATTGATTGCGCACTCTATTTATCTCTTTAAAATTTCACCACACTTTACGCTACACTCTAAAAGATTTATTACCCCTCCAATGGACACTATGTCTCTATATATTTTATTTTACGGCTTCTCCTGCAGATGCCAAGATCAGACACCGATTGTGACATCCGTCTTCCTGTCGGCTATCTCCAAGGAAATATCATCCAGACCTTGATGAATGGATGACTAGATCGACGCAGTCGCGTCATATATATACGAGCTAGGGGCTGTTGTAACCTATACGATCTAATTCTACATATAGGTAAAAACCGAATTGAGACGAGTCCTTATCCATAAAGGATTCTTGGTGGTTCCCTCCGCTATAAATATGAGAGCCACCCCTATATAATTGGTTTCTCACATTTTGAGATTAACAAAGATTTCGCCTCATATGTTCTCTCTACACCCATGTCCATATACTGTGAATTTGTGATGCGCACTGAACTTGTGAGTGGTGGTCGCCAAAATTGTACGTTGGTTATTGTGATCATTGGGGTTAAAGTCGAGATAGCTACAAGAGCCGACCGATTAATTGATGGTCAAAACTATCGAGATAGCTCAACACTAGGTTTTCTCGATGGAAAACTAGATCAAATTTACACTAGTAAATAACTAAATCTACATATAGTTGGATGTTGTAAAAAGTGTGCAATTTAAATGTAAAAAGTTGATGTACTATTCGGCATATCTTGAGTGATATATGGATATCCTTTTGCGTATCTTGTTTTTGTGAAGGTGGGGTTGGTTGCGGGCATGCAGATGAAAAACTGCCCCCGCTTTGTTGTGCATCGCTAGATACCAATCGGAGGGAGCGCGCTGGTTTGATTGCACGGTGCACCAGCTAGCGTGCTGATTGCACAGCAAACGCAGACCATTTCCTCTTCGCTACATATAAGTCATGTATCGTCAATCCTCGATCCTCCCAAGTCATGAATCATCACCTCAAGGTTTCAAGACCTCAACAACAAAGATTGACCAGCTTAGGCGGTCCTGGCTTTGGAAAAGATCTGATTCTGTTTCAGGTGGACAATGTCGGGTCAGCTGGGATGTCGTTTGCTCGCCCACCAATCTTGGAGGGCTAGGGGTTCTCGACTTATACCGCTTCGCAAGAGCTCTACGTCTACGGTGGCTTTGGAACATCAGAACCCACCCAACCTCTTCCTGGGCTAGGAATCCGGAAACTTCTGGGCCTGACCTGGAGCTATTGCGGGTGGGCTCCAACCTCACCATGCGCAACGGAGCCCTCACCTCTTTCTGGGAAGGCAGATGGCTCGATGGTCAGGCCCCGAAGGATCTTGCTCCACATCTGTTCGCTGCCACCATCAAGAAAACCAGGTCGGTGCAGGATGCCTTGAAAGGTTCAACATGGCTCCTCGATCTTCGCCATAGAATCAGTCCGCAGATGATCCCTGAGCTGTTGCAGCTGCTTCTTAATTAAGTTAGCGCGCTACGTGCTTCCTACGCACGGGGACAACCTCTTCTCTTGGCGGTTCAGCTCATATGGTGAATTCTCCATGAATTCTACCTACAAGCTGCAATTCATTGGCCGTTGTACCTCACCTCTGCAGCAAGCTTGGAGGCACTGGGCACCCTCCAAGTGTAAATTCTTTCTATGGCAGCTTCTGCATGGACGCGTCCTCACCGCGGACGCCTTAATGCGCCGGCAGATCTCGAATGAGTATTTTTGCCTGTTATGCAGGCGCAACCTCGAGACTCCAGAACACCTCTTCTTGGAATGCGACTTCAGTCGTTTCATCTGGAGCCGCATTGCCCTTCAGATGAACAAACCGGTCCTACAACCGGTTAACTGGCTCCAGTCGTCCTGCCTTCCTCGTTGGTGGACGGAAGATATTCTGCACGCCGTTCAGCGGATTTTTCTGGAACAATCTGGTGCATTTGGATTGAACGTAATAACCTGATTTTTCGTCAAGCGGAACGTCCCCGTTCAGCACTCCTCCAGAACCTTTCCGACGACCTGCGCCTCTGGAAAGACGCAGGCGCTAACATTTGTAATTAATTAAGTTGGGCAAACCCTAGGGGGGGAGGGGTTTGTCCCCCCAAAAGTTGTACTCACTCTTCTGCTCTTTGATCAATAGACGGCAGTTCTCCTGCCTTCTGTTCAAAAAAAAAAACAACAATTGAGGAAATAACCAAGTAGGCAATGCTGATGAAAAATTGCCTCGATCTATCAACACAAGTTTTGTGGAGAACCCTGGGTGTATAGGAGTAGCCATCTCTACGTATATGAATCCTGCGAACATATATTTACAATGTTCCTTGATCACCGTCTGGCTATAAATTGTTTGCAAGTCTTGTCAAAACATACGATGACATAGATAGGAGAAAGAATGAATAGAGAATTTTGACGTCTATAATTCTTTTGTCGATTGTATTACAAGAACAGGATAGTTGTTTGTAGAGAGTTGTCTATAAAGCAAATAGTGTAGGAGTTGTCTTTAAAATCGTGTGTACATATATGATCTTATTCTCTTCGTCCTGTCTAACATAACTTATTTAAATATTGTTCCGACTTATAGCTTTAGAATTTATCTACTTTATCTTTGACTTAGACATGGTGAAAACTATACATGACATGACGACTTACTATACAGAGTGGTTGTCTATAGCATTATAGATACCCTAATATATACAACACATCCTACGTACGATCAGCGTGAACAAAACAAAATACTTTTGTTCTATGGACGAGTTGTTCCAGCGAAGAGCTAACGGAAAACCTGTATTCATGGCATCGTGTGCATGTTCCAACGTTTAACACTTGACACAACACTAATGGTGCCTCTATGCATATTATGAAAAAGGTACCAATTTTGTCCTTTAACTTTCGCTTCAACCCTGAATCGGTGTCTAAACTTCAAAACCAGACTTAAGTTGTGCTCCATCACTTAAAAACGGATATGACCAGTCTTTTAACCGGATTGTGGATGTTTTTTTGCTGACATGGAACCATGGAAGAACATGTGACTGGTTTAATTTGCACTCGCGGACAAACACATGGCATATGACAACATGTGACTAGTTTAATTTGCACTTGTGGACAAACATATGGCATATGGCATTACGTGGCACACCTGCGACATATATTTGGACATGTGGTATCCCCTCTCTCACTAACTCTCTCTCCCTCTCTATCTTCTCTATATTTCTCTCCCTCCTAATCTGACAGCACGGATGGCGTTGGGCTCTAGCGGTGGGCAACTTCGCGGCAGGCAGTGCCGACGCTGGTGAGGAGAGGCAGGCCACTTTGACAGGGCAAAGGAGTGGTGCGAGTGTGCGACAATGAATTGTAGATGACACAAAGCTCGGCGGGGACACATATTGGGGCGACACAGTGGAGAGCTGGAGGGGCAGGGTGGTTTGCACTGGCGTGATGATGGAAAGCACCTGGGAGAGAAGCTGCAGCGAAGGCATGGAGAGGCAACAAGATGGGGCGATGAGGAGCTCGGCGGGGCTACACATTGGGGCGGCACGGTGATGGAAAGTGCAGGGGAGAGGCATCGCGTCAGCAAGCATAGGTGGCGGTGCGGAGGTGAGCTGGGCACTGTGCCAGTCCTTTCATCTCCAGGAGGACCCCCCTCCTCCGTGCCTCTCTCCCCCCTCCCCCCACGCACTGAACCAGCCACCACAACATCTTTCGGTGCCCTCTCTCCTCCTCTAAACCCCTCCGTGCCGCTCGAGCTCGGGGTGTTGAAAAAATTCCTTCGTCGTCCTGTTGTGTGAGATGAGAGAGTTGGAGAGCAGAGATATAAAGGAGAGAGAGCGAAGAGAAATAGGGGAGCAGAAAGATAGGGTGATGTGGCCATCCGACATCAATGTCAATGTGGCACCAACTCAGCATCCATGAGTGCAAAACAAGCCACATTTGCTGTCACGTTCGCAAAACCACCGCAATCCGGTCAAAGGATTGGCTGTATCCGGTTTTGAGAGTTGGAACATCACTTAAGGATGGTTTTGGAGTTTAGGGACCAATTCTTACCCGGAGCGAAAGTTGAGTCAACACATATGTTGCACAACTAGATTTGTGATTACTCCATGTAGTTATATTACGCACAATCTATTAAATTCAACTAAAAAATATGTACACTATGATAGATAGTGCCAATTTTTCTATCGGATTGTTGAAGTAAAACATATTTAGATCTATGACCAAAATCAACACCCACTATATTTATGACGTGGTTTTTTCTCATTTTTTTCAATTATTGTGATGATTTATAGCTTTTTTAATTAAGAGTATTGTAACACCCTTTTTTTATTATCTTTGATTGGTATGCTTTGAAATTTATGCACGTTCAACCGATGAACATGGGGCGTATTGGTTTTCCTTGGTTTATGGCTTGCTAGTTGTCATCTCCTGTTCTTGCTCTCTTTGGGATAATAATCTTGAGCATCGCGATATGCGGTAACCATAGGCCTCTTCTCTTAAGCTCCCCTGAGTGCTTCTTTGTGCTTCCAAGTGGTATCCTCTATTCTATTGTAAGACTCTAGGCTTTGATCTTTGGAGCTTTATGCTCATACTACTTTTTAGTAGGTTGCTTCTCTCCACCTCACTATGTCTTCAGGTAATCAGGGCCTTTGAGTTTTTTTTTTCCTCAAGGGTGTTTCTCGTCACCTCAGAGTCATCTACGCCATGTGATTCTAGTTTGTTGCGGTTGTGTACGTTGTCCTCCTATCATCCCGCTGAATACTTCTTGCTTAGCATCTAACTAGTCATCTACTCTTTAAATTTCTAATCTTGGTGTGTTTGGTAATCTCACGTCGTTTCACCTGGAGCAACGAGCAAGCTGCCCCAACTCTAGTCCGGTTAGATCGGGCTTTTTCGAACTCAGCATGGGAGCTTCTCTTTCCCTCCTGCTCCCTTCAACCGCTGTCCTCTTCAGCATCCGACCACTGCCCGCTTCTCCTCACAGCTGAAAACACTCCACGTCCACCCCAGCGCTTCCGCTTCGAATCTTTCTGGATCAAAATGACCGGGTACCGTGATGTGGTGCAGCAGGCTTGGTGTGAGGCTTCCCCGTCTATTCCTTCTCACCCCCTGCTCCGGTTCAAATTCAAGTTGATTCGCATTGCAAAAGCTCTCAAAACTTGGAACTGTACTCTCATCGGGCAGACTAAACTCCAGCTCGACATTGCCTCCGAGGTCATTCGTTTGCTAGATTGTGCCATGGAGGCACGACCTCTAAACCCTAGAGAGCTTGATCTGCGCCGGGCTCTCAAACTCAAAGTGATTGGGCTCAGCATCATTGAGAAGATTAAGTGGAAGCAGTGCTCTCGCCTAAACTGGCTTAGGCTCGGGGATGCCAACACCAAGTACTTCCATCTTTGAGCCAACAGTCGCCGAAGAAAAAACCACATCCACTCCTTACAGACCAACTCTTCCACTATCACCGAGCTCGCTGACAAGGCACAGGTCCTCCATCATCACTTCAACAGCATTTTTGGTGAGGCGGCCGCTTCACCGCCAAATCCCGCAACATCCTTAAACTGGAATTTCGCCTTCCGTGGATCTCACCTCCCTCGAGGCCCCGTTCTCCATAGAGGAACTCCACCAAGTTGTCCAGGGTCTCCCAAGTGAAAAGGCCCCTGGACCAGATGGGTTCACCTGGGACTTCTACAAATCTTGCTGGGACATCATCTCACAGGATCTCCAGCTGGTGCTTCAAAGCATCTTCGACCTGGATGGCCCCGGGTTCGAATCACTTAACAACGCCCACATCGTCCTTCTTCCCAAAAAGGATGATCCCTTGTCCGCTTCAGATTTCAGACCAATCAGCCTCATTCATAGTCTGGGGAAGCTCTTCACCAAAATCTTATCCACGCGCCTTGCTCCTTTCATGGATGACCTTGTCTCACCTTGTCAAACAGCCTTCATCAAGAAGAGGCATATTCAGAGCAATTTCCTCTTTGTTGTTACTAACAGATGGATGTGCCTTCAAAAGTTATAACAGTGCAGTTAAGCTATTTTTATTTAGGTAATCACCACTGACAATAAGGGTATATTAGTTGGGTTGTTTCACCTTACCTCTTGGATAACCTCCTGGCCAGGGGGTTTGGCTCCCGGTGGAGAGACTGGATCTCCCTCTCTCTAGCCACCTCCTCCTCCCAGGTCGTCATTAACGGCCACCTTACTGACACCATCTTCCATCGCAAGGGTCTACGTCAAAGGGACTCCCTCTCGCTTTTGCTTTTCAACATAGCCATTGAACCTCTGCTCAATCTAATCCACAGAGCCACGGAATTCGATGTCCTCTCTCCAGTCAGAGGTATACAATCCAATCTCCGCATGTCACTTTTTGCGGACGATGCAGCAATCTTCGTTATCCCCGCCAAAGAAGACATATATGCCTTGGCAAACATCCTCCGAGTCTTTGGTGACATCTCTGGTCTTCGGACAAACGTTGCCAAAAGTCAGGTCGCCCCAATCAGATGTGAATCCCTTAATTTGGACACCATCCTCGAAGATCTGCCAGCCAACCGCGCCAATTTCCGACTCAAATATTTGGGTCACCCCTTGTCCCTCAAACGGCTTCGGCGGGTTCACTTCCAGCCGCTAATCTACAAAATAGCGGGCCGACTTGCGGGCTGGCGCGGGCCACTAATGTCAAAGGGCGGTAGGTTAACTTTGTTGAAGGCTGTCCTGACAGCTATGCCTACCTACATCCTTTCCGTCACCAAACCGCCGTCCTCTGTTTTAGAAAAGATTGACCAGCTTAGGCGGGCCTGGCTATGGAAAGGATCTGATTCTGTTTCAGGCGGACAATGTCGGTTCAGTTGGGATGTCTTTTGCTCGCCCACCAATCTCGGAGGGCTAGGGGTTCTCGACTTAAACCCTCCCAACCTCTTCCTGGGCTGGGAATCCGGAAACTTCTGGGCCTAGACCTGAAGCTATTGTGGGTAGGCTCCAACCTCACCATGCGCAACGAAGCCCTCACCACTTTTTGGGAAGACAGATGGCTCGATGGTCAGGCCCCGAAGGAACTTGCTCCACATCTGTTCGCTGCCACCATCAAGAAAACTAGGTCGGTGCAGGATGCCTTGGAAGGTTCAACATGGCTCCTCGATCTTCGCCATAGAATAAGTCCGCAGATGATCCCTGAGCTGTTGTCGCTGCTTCTTAAGTTAGCGCACTACGTGCTTCCTACGCACGGGGACGACCTCTTTACTTGGCGGTTCAGCTCAAATGGTGAATTCTCCGTGAATTCTGCCTACAAGCTACAATTCATTGGCCGTTGTACCTCACCTCTACAGCAAGCTTGGAGGCACTGGGCACCCTCCAAGTGTAAATTCTTTCTGTGGCAGCTTCTGCATGGATGCGTCCTCACCGCGGACGCCTTAATGCACCGGCAGATTCCGAACGAGTATTTTTGCCCGTTATGCAGGCGCAACCTCGAGACTCCGGAACACCTCTTCTTGGAATGCGACTTCAGTCGTTTCATCTGGAGCCGCATTGCCTTTCAGATGAACAAACCGCTCCTACAGCCGGTTAACTGGCTCTAGTAGTCCTGCCTCCCTCGTTGGTGGACGGAAGATATTCTGCACGCCAGACCTCCAAAAGGCACCCTATCCGTGGTTTCTGGAACAATCTGGTGCATTTGGATTGAGCGTATGTTGACACCCAAATTTGGCTAAAAATACGTTATTTTGGTGGCCAAAAAGGGGTGAAAATGGCATTATTGGCTGGCTAAAAAGAAGCTAAATCAGCATATTTTCAGGTATCATTATTGGTTGATCAGCTAATATTCGGATGAGATAATGATCGGCTTTTATACATGCATATATACACAGGAGGATTAGAGAGCCGATCAAAGAAGAAACGAGAGGACATGATCAAGCAGAGACGTGATACAGTCGGTTTCTATATGTCGATTATTGGTCAGGCAGCGTCATGGAAGCCATATGAGGTGATCGGCTATGTACGTATATGGAATATTCTGGCAGCTTACGTGAAGACAAGTAATTGCATATACATATATGTTCACGTGATGACCAAAGAGCTAATGGATGATTATGATGGCCGGTTGGTTGATCGGTTTATACAGTTCAGAGTGCTTGATCGGTTTTATACAAGGAAAGAATAATGATCTATCCGTATATAGCCAAACATACATATATGTGATCGGGCGTGCATACACGCAAGTTCACGTATGTACATGACCATGTATGGATGCCCTGTACTACTATTGGCTAATTATGGTAAAAGGCATATCAGCTCACGTGAAGATCAAATAAGAAAGGAGCATATCAGATCAAGGATTTCACGTCGATCAGCTTAATTTAGTCCTGGTTATTTCCTTTAGTATTTTATATTATTAGATATATATTCGAGTCGGTTTGTATCTAGTTCGTGCCTTGCATGTCAAGTTTAGTCGGTTAGTTATTTTAGGTAACTAAGAGATAGAGTCCATGTCAAGTTATCGGATTAGCCGGTGCGTCGTCACTACAAATAATAGCCGCGGTGCGGCATGTAGAGGATATCTCTCTTTCAATCAATAATACATCTACTATTTCGTCTACCTTTTACCCTTGTGCTGCGAGTCCGATCGATCTACTCGTATCGGTATTCAAAGTGCATGTCGGCGTTTACTGTCTCGACTTGATCGATCTTCTCGTCGTCAACTCCCTCGGTTCAGTCCGATCTCCTCGCTGTCGGCATCGGAATACTATCTCTTGGTGGCATTGCTGCGCATCGCCGTCTGCCAGGAGGAGTTAGGTTTCGCCTGGAATACTATCTCTCGGTGGCATTGCTGCGCATCGCCGTCCACCAAGAGGAGTTAGGTTTCGCCCGGAATACTATCTCTCGGCAGCATCGCTGCGCATCGCCGTCCGCCGGAGGTGTTAGATTCCATCCCGTTCTATCGGCCTGGTCTTCGGACAAACGTTGCCAAAAGTCAGGTCGCCCCAATCAGATGTGAATCCCTTAATTTGGACACCATCCTCGAAGATCTGCCAGCCAACCGCGCCAATTTCCCACTCAAATATTTGGGTCTGCCCTTGTCCCTCAAATGGCTTCGGCGGGTTCACTTCCAGCCGCTAATCGACAAAATAGCGGGCCGACTTGCGGGCTGGCGCGGGCCACTAATGTCAAAGGGCGACTGGTTAACTTTGCTAAAGGCTGTCCTGACAGCTATGCCTACCTACTTCCTTTCTGTCACCAAACCGTCGTCCTCTGTTGTAAAAAAGATTGACCAGCTTAGGCGGGCCTGGCTATGGAAAGGATCTGATTCTGTATCAGGCGGACAGTGTCGGGTCAGCTGGGATGTCGTTTGCTCGCCCACCAATCTCGGAGGGCTAGGGGTTCTCGACTTAGACCGCTTCGCAAGAGCTCTACGTCTACGGTGGCTTTGGAACATCAGAACCCATCCAACCTCTTCTTGGGCTGGGAATCCGGAATCTTCCGGGCCTGACCTGGAGCTCTTGCGGGTGGGCTCCAACCTCACCATGCGTAACGGAGCCCTAACCTCTTTTTGGGAAGACAGATGGCTCGATGGTCAGGCCCCGAAGGAACTTGCTCCTCATATGTTCGCTGCTACCATCAAGAAAGCCAGGTCGGTGAAGGATGCCTTGGAAGGTTCAACATGGCTCCTCGATCTTCGCCATAGAATAAGTCTGCAGATGATCCCTGAGCTGTTGCCATTGCTTCTTAAGTTAGCGCACTACGTGCTTCCTACGCACGGGGACGACCTCTTCACTTGGCGGTTTAGCTCAAATGGTGAATTCTCCGTGAATTCTGCCTACAAGCTGCAATTCATTGGCCGTTGTACCTCACCTCTACAGCAAGTTTGGAGGCACTGGGCACCCTCCAAGTGTAAATTCTTTTTGTGGCAGCTTCTGCACGGACGCGTCCTCACCGCGGACGCCTTAATGCGCCGGCAGATCCCAAACGAGTATTTTTGCCCGTTATGCAGGCGTAACCTCGAGACTCCGGAACACCTCTTCTTGGAATACGACTTCAATCGTTTCATCTGGAGCCGCATTTCCTTTCAGATGAACAAACCGCTCCTACAACCGGTTAACTGGCTCCAATCGTCCTGCCTCCCTCGTTGGTGGACGGAAGATATTTTGCACGCTAGACCTCCCAAAGGCACCCTATCCGTGGTTTCTGGAACAATCTGGTGCATTTGGATTGAGCGAAATAACCGGATTTTTCGTCAAGCGGAACGTCCCTGTTCAGCCCTCATCCAGATCCTGTCCGACGACCTGCGCCTCTGGAAAGACGCAGACGCTAACATCTGTAATTAATTAAGTCGGGCTAACCCTAGGGGGGAGGGGTTTGTCCCCCCCAAAAGTTGTACTCACTTTTCTGCTCTTTGATCAATAGATGGCAGTTCTCCTGCCCTTTGTTCAAAAATGTATATACCTCAATATATATTACTCCCTCCGTATCAAAATATTTGTCACTTTTGACTTTTGAACAAATGTTTGACCATTCGTCTTATTCAAAAAATTATCACAAATATGTAAAAAATAAGTCATACTTAAAATATATTAGTGATAAAACAAGTCACAATAAAATAAATGACATTTACATATTTTTTTTGAACAAGACGAATGGTCAAACGTTTATTTAAAAGTCAAAAGTGACAAACATTTTGATACGGAGGGAGTATATACTACCGTCTATATATACCCCACAAAACAAAGCTAGCCATGTCTACATTTAAGGTTTTTTTTTGCAGCTATGTCTTTAGAATGCGTTCGTTTCATGTTTTTGTCATTACAAAATTAGTATTGTTATCGGCGCCGTTATAATTTAAATTCATTGCATTTATGTCATTTATAGCCTAAAATGATCCAAATGCCCTTATCTTCTTCTTCCTCCTCCGTTTCATCTCTCCTCCTTCCTTCATTTCTATCTCCTCCAGTGAGCACTCCCCGGTGAGCTCCTATCCGGCAACCTTTTCTCTTTTCCTCCCTTCCCGCGAACTCACTCCAACGGTGCGCGCAGAACTTGATGGCGGCGCCTCGCCGACGGCATACGGGAGCTCGGCGGTGGCGGCACGGGAGCTCACAGCGACGGCTGCTCACGCAACGACGTTTCTCAAGCTCACCGGTGGAGAAGCTTATGGCGGCACGCGCAGGAGCTTGGCTTCGGCGCACGTGGGAGGTCGGCGGTGGCGTGGCAGGAGCTTGGCTTTGGCGTCGCGTGGGAGCTCGACAAAGGCGGCACGGAGGCTTGGTGGCGGATTGAGGGCTGGTGGACATGCATGGGGAGCTGCAGCAGGTTGGGGCTAGAGAAGGAGGGGAGAAGCGGCGGCGGGTCGGGGGCTGGAGCCTGGAAGAGGCGAGGAGAGAGGGAAGAGGATGAAGGCGAAGAAGCGGTAATTTGACTGTAAATTTGAAGTACGCGGGTTGGTTTAGTGTAATTTTTTTTACAATGCTTAGTGTACTACAGCATTTGAGATGGAGCCCACAATTACGTAAAAAGGGTAGATTATCATCTACTACCTCCGGTCACAAAAAAAGTCGCTGTTGACTTTTCGACACGCCTTTGACCATTCGTCTTATTCAAAAATTTAATTCAAATATATAAAAACATAAGTTTTATTTAAAATACATTCAATAATAAACCAAATCATAACAAAATAAATAATATTTATATAACTTTTTTGAATAAGACAAATGGTCAAAAACGTGTCTAAAAGTTAACAACGACTTTTTTTTGTGACCGGAGGAAGTACTACATAATTAAAACATGAGTCAATAGAGCTAGTATGCACGTTATTCAGAGAAATTCCCACATAAATTAGAGGAGTTTTTTTTACATCATCGATCATAGCATTGACTAGATTATGGGAAAATATATTAAAATAAGAGATCAATATCAACTGTGATAGTAAAATAGAAACAACTTAAATTTTGAAATAAAAAAATGGAAAAGAGTATATATGCATCAACTACGGGACTAGAAAAAGAGGTAATATCAACTAGAAAAAAAAATAGAACAAAAAATAGAAAATGAGTTCTCACAACTACTGCAAGATTATAAAAAGAAGTTTATATCAACTACGTAATTTCAAAACCGAATAGAAATAATTGGGAGTATATGTCAAATGTTCGAAAATACAAAATAGAAATAAAAAACATGAGATCGAGGTTGTCTCTGTTAGGTCTCACCATGATCAATTAAATATTTTAAAATAAAATCAACAAAAAGAAATAGAAATTCGTAATGAGTTTCAGGTTGAGGTTGAGGTTGACTATACTAGACCTTACCATATTCAATATGAACATGAATATTTTTATACACAATTTTTTAAAAGTTTTTTGACATAAATCTATGCGAATGAGCGGGGACACTTTGCTCATTTTAACTTACAAGTGTGTGTACGTACAATCACTTTATGCAGAGGACACCTCTAAAGCTTGAAGGTTATAAGAAGCATACATGTGAGCACAACATGACAGAGGAGCGTTAACCATCACGAAAAATGCACTCCTTCTACGCTCCTGATTCCCCCAAATTATTGCATAGAACCTATGTTAAAGTTACTTTTTTTTTGAATTAAATGGCAGGAGCACTGCTTAAAGCTTTATAGAAGAGAAGCAATGTACAAACAAACGCACAAGACTCAGAGCACAAGAAAAAGAAAAGGAAAAACACAGGGCTCCCTCGAAAAACAAGACCGAGGAACTCTTAGCCAAGAACCTTAGCCATGATCGTCAGCACCAAAAGCTAAAACTCTATTGAAAAGGTCCGTTCTTATGAGAAGAACGACCTCCTTGAATGATGAGTAGGCCTCTTGAAAGATACTTCTATTCCTTTCTTTCCAGATGTTCCAGCAAGTGTAAATAACAATGCCATCAAAATTTCTTCTCGCTGCTGCGTGAAAATTACCCCTCAAGTGCATCCACCAATCACCAAAGGTTTGGCCGGCCGCTGCCACATAAAGATGGTACTCCGGTAGCTCCGAGAAGATTTGTCGCCACACGGTTCTTGCGAAGCAGCGGGAAGCAAATAGGTGCTCCAAAGTTTCCTCATGAGTGCCGCACAACGGGCAAATATGGCAGTTCGGCCAGCCTCTCCTGGCTAGCAAATCCGATGTAAGGATCTTCCTCTGCAAAGCAGTCCAGATAAAAAAAAACTTGCATTTAGGCTCCGTGGACGCCTTCCAAACTGCAATATGATAGCGATCATGCATTGATCCCTGGAACTGAGTCAGGTAAGCTGAATGCGCACTATACACGCCATGCGCAGTCCACCTCCAAATAGCTTTGTCATCTATGTTTGCTTGGAGGACGACCTGCTGACACTTTGCCCAAAGGATCGTGAATTCTTAAATCTCAGCATCACTCGATAAAGCATCCAAATCTGTCATGCACTCACCACCGGAGATAGCCTGCCGGACCGTGAGATGTTAAAGTTACTTGGATCTTAATCAATTGGGATCCTTTATTGTTACACCCACTACTTGATCCTAGACCGACATGATGGTGGTTGTAAAGGCATAATTACGGCTGTAACAGCAATGACGGAGATACGAAAGTTCACCACTTTTAAAGCAGTCTTTGTTTTTTATCGCTAAAATATATGTGCTGATGGACAGCCCATTAGCGAGAAAAAAAAAGAATTTGTTCTTGGCACATCGTACGTTCTTCCTTTTACCAGTTTATTAACTAGTTTTCGATCGGTAAGCCAGCACGCGTGAGAGTACAAAGCGTTTACTAGACTGATCACGCAAATTTCCAATTGGCATCAGCAGCTTATCACGATGGCCTCATTAATGTGATAGTCTAGAAGGATTCCTAATTGATTGATTGGATTAAAAAGAAGTGCAGATAATTAACGAACATGCATGTAGGTGAGTGTGACCCAGCAAATATCAAGTATCTATATGCATGAATGAAGTGCACCAACGATATTGTCTATGTGTTATGTTTTGTTTGGATTCAGAAAATATGGTAAAAGTTTGCATGGATACGACTATTTTATGAGTTGACTCTTCATAGTCCTACAATGTATTAGTTCTCATGGTTATTGTTTCTGTTCTACCTTCTCTTTTGATAGATGTCCTCTGCTGCAAGAAAATGTTGTAATTATGAATTTTTTATGACATGGCCATTAGGTTATGCTTCGAACCCTCTATAAAAAATGTTCTAATCATGTTTTCTTTCACATGGGCGTTAAATTTTATTTGGACCTAATACAAGAAAATGTTCTGATTATGATTGTTATGACATGAACACTAAGTTTACTTCCAGCCAAGTAAAGGGCTTAACCTATGTATATATAATATTCATGATTGTGTTTATCGTTCATCGATTAATGAAATTACTCATCATTTCGGTCTTCTAATCAAAGTGATGATGATCATACATACTAATAAAGCAGAGGCTTCTCATTTGATATACTAATAAAACCGTTTTGCAGTAGTGCAACCTATGCAGGTAAGCTTACCAGTGAGGCTGAGGCAGTGTACACCATGAAAGCAAAGCATGAACAAGACCAGCAAGCTGCAAACATTGTATAGTTACACATCATAAACTATGAAATTAGTTAGTAAGATTTATTTACAGGAGCTTTACTAAAAAAGTATTATTCACTCGCTGTGGTAATGATTTGTCACAAAGAGAACAAATCATTCACTCGGCGCGCCAAGGGCGCGCAATCTCAACTAGTAATTAACGAACATGCATGTAGGTGAGTGTGACCCAGCATGCATTACACGCGTACACGGTCTCTTCAGCCCTCATCAGCTAGCCGTTATACGACATTAGAATATGGAATTAGAGTGCTCTTATTCAACAGCTGGTATTTGCATGATAGCAATATTCGGCTGTGACTGGTGAGATAATGCATCCAACAGATTCAAGAGAATTGGCGTAGGCAATTACCAGCTCTAGCACATTAATACAGTGTGTTCCAAAATATATAAAGGAACAAAGGATTGCACACATAAATTGTATATGTAAACCTGTACCTTTTCAATGCAATAATGGACGGCACACATATAATTTTATTTTTATATAATGGAATTTCTTCCGGCTTCTGCGTCCAAGGATGTGCATAGCCCAAAAAAAACTTACAAGAATACCAATATATCTGCTAGATAGAGTTCGATAGAAAAATTACAATCAAGCAGCACATAGTCTATTATTAGTTCTCCAACCACAACTATTGTTGAAAAAGCTCATTGGCACTACTTTCAAAGCTTGGCATGTCTTGGATGTATCTGAGTGGTCCTCATCCTTCTGCAATGATATCCTTTGTCGTAACCAGTACACCCATCTGAAGATGCCTTACATGAATGAGAAATCTTTGCACTTGTTAAAAGTTGCATCATTTCAATAAAATCAAATGGACCAAAATAAAGCAGCAATGCCGGTCAATATGTGACGTTTGAGTGAATCCTCCACCCCTAACAACCAGTTTTCCTTCATATGGTTGATGCTACGAGGTGCGACCATACCAAGGCATATATAAACAATGTGTCAAATAGATCTAGCGAATTCACAATCAAAGAATAAGTGTTCAATGGTTTCATTCCTGTTGCAAAAGCAACATTTTTTGACTGCCCTTCCACATCCTTTTCGCTAGATTATCCCTAGTAAAATTTACTCCCATATCTAGTAAAAATAATTTTATAGGTCTGCACAGGTTTCTATTTTTATTTTCGGTGGGCACCAAGCAATTTCTGAATATATATAGGAGATCATGCATGTTGGGAGATAAGTGTTGTAATAACGGACTTATATAAGCCTAAATGAAAAGTCTCCCTTATTTATCTACTTTTTTCCATTTAGTTGGTATCTAGATTCTGGAGTAATCTATATATCTATATCTATTAAATGTACAAGCGGGGGTTGAGGTGCTCCGTTGCAGCCACGTGGCGGGCCTCCCCGCCCGGCCTCGCGACGTCCGTCCGATCGCGCGAGCCTGGCAGATCCGACCATCCGTTTCGTTTTTACGTATAAAACATTTTTTTTGCCGCATCTCTCAGGAAGGCGGATGATTTGCCCGATTGGTTTGCTCAGGTCGTTTGTTGCCTAGGCCGTCCAGGTTCGAATCCCGCGTCCCCCTTTTTCTCCTCCGCTTTTTTCCCCTGCCGCGCTGAGCTCCACGCACGCTGCGGCCGGTGCCGCGTCTTCCCGCACGCCCCATGGCGAGCCCACGCGCTGGCGCGCTTTTCCCGGCCTTGGGCGCGACGCGGGCGTGCGTGCACGTCTAGAAAAAGTACAAAGCCGAGATTGGGTCGTCAGTGCTCGACACGTGGCTTCCCTCCTAGCGCGCGGCGCCCTCCGCGCTTCGTCGCTCGCCTCTCCACGCATCGTCCCAGTTAGCCGCGTGGCCCTTGCTCCCCACCCTGCCTTCTCCGCCTCCTGCCTCACACGCCCCCCTAGCTCCTCTCCTGGATCTGCCCTCCCCTCCGCTGCCGGCCCGCCGCCACTCCCTCCCCTCAGCGGCGGCTCCGGCTTCTCTCCTCACACGCCCCCGCTTCCTTTCCAGGAGCTGTGTATCCGTGTGCGAACGGGAGGCGCCTCGCCGTCGTCGGTAGCCTCTTTCTCGCCGCCGAGCTGTGCTCGCCGATCTCCGCCTCTTCCCAGGTGCGGGCCCCCTGTGAGTACCCTCCACTGTCGTCGGTTTGCTCTCCACCGCCGGAGTCGGCCGGCCCGTCACTCGGCGCTGTTCGCCTCTCCGGTAGGCAGATCTGGCGCTGGCGCCGCCGTCCTTCCCGTGTCCGTCGCCAGCGGCTATGCAGTTGCGCCGCCGCTTCGTCCACCGATGGATGCGCCTGCTCCCGCCCCGGTCTTCCCCGTTTCAGAGCGCCGCCGCCCCACTACCGACGGACCTATTCACGGCCGACGCCAGCCTCCCGCCTACCGGCTGTATCGGTTCCCTTCCTCATGCAGCCACCGCCGTTTGGTCCCCCGTGCCGGCATGTTCGCTCCCCGTCGGCTGCCCTAGGTAGAAACTACTTCTTCCTCTTCCTACCTTGCTCTGCTAGGTTTAGGATTGGATTCAATGCATGTTTGTTTGGATTCAGTTAGTCCGGCGTCCTAATTATTTCGTAGTCTTGCAAATCATTAGTTGTTTGTTATAATTGTACAACATACTATTGTAATTTGCTTACGAACAGATCTCCAGCGTTTTTAAGGGAAAACGAATTGTTAGAGTTGAGTTGTGGTTTTAATTTATAGGCTTTCATGTGTTATTCGTTTATTTGATTAATGTTGATATATACGGAATCTCATGCCCTGCTATTTTGTGAAATGGATGGTATAGTTCTTGCTTGATATTTCCTCATATGGAGACCCTGCTATTTCGTGAAATGGATGGTATAGTTCTTGCTTCATATTTCCTCATATGAAGACGTCACGAATAGATATGGAGGCATCGACTTTGAGCAACCATGACCATGTTTTTAGTGTTCTAGATGTTACATGCGTGTTATCTAATATTCATGCAGTTGCGTTCGTTGGTCAATTAAAACTTTAACCTGGAGGTCAAGCACCACCGCCATGCGCAAGTATAAAAACTAAAACAAGAAATGGGCCTCATGCTAAATTAAATTACATTGATATGTAAGGCTGATTGAATTAAGCAAAATTTTCTTGAAATTTCTATTCTTTTCCATTGCTATTAATAGGCACCTTTACATATTTTTCTTCAATTCACCCAACCACATGAAATTGTGCTATGCTTGATTAGTTAGCATCGTCCATACACCAGTCTACATCTCAATTGGTTATTTTGCCTATTTATGAACAAAATGGCATGAAAGTTAAAGGTCTAATTCAAGTTTCTGCAACTGAAAAGATTACTGATTGGTGTAGTTTAACATGCATGCTGTGAAGTAAAAGAACGTGTCTTGACCCGCCAGTTTTCCCATTTAGCAGAGTAGTAGGAAAACTATGTATTAATGATATTTGTACTAGCAAGATCGCAAATTTTACCTGATCCGGGGTGATGGTTGAGCTCTCAAGCTTGATATCCACTCTCTGAAACAAGGTAGTGAGGAAGTTTCCGGCTTTCAGCAATCGTCAAACAATCTATGAGACAATTTCTAAACAATATCAGGATGAGCAACATAATTAGCACTATCCTTTTTCGAAGTTACATTATATGATGCTTCAATTGCAAGCTGGCCAGACAATATCTTCAAGGCTCTCGCGCTGAACTTGATCACATTTACCGCCTTTCCCTTTGGGTGTAGAGAAGTGATGCTAAATCTCCATTAATTTGAAGATATAGAGAAAATCAAATTTTACTTGGTTGGCAAGCAGAATCTTTAGAATAACGCTCAGTTAGGAATTTCGTATATCGGTTACTCTGTCAGTAACATGCAAGCTTTATGTTTTTGATGTTAATTTAAGAACATTAATGTCGAGTGCATCATAAAGAATTTCATGATCTTATATACATTTTACTATTAAAAATTCATTTGACAAAGGTACAAAGTTTGGAATGTTATAGGAAATTGCAACAGTGAAGAATATATTCAAGGTTGATATACGGCCTTATGTAGTACAGGAAGATTAGAAGAAATTTCATGGGTGACGTTCACTAACCTCTTTGACATCAATTATCTGGAAGAAATCCCCTACGCTGATAAAATCTCGCAAGCCTAACTTGCTTCTCTTTTTTCCCAGTGTCGAAATTGTGCTATAGATGAGCTTCCAGCATCCATCCACCTTTCATACTCTTAGCACCCCACTGCCTTGCCTTCTGCCATGGTCTTAGCCGCGACTACAGGCTCACCATGAAGGCGACGTCCTAGCTTTTTCCAGTTCTAACGATCTATGGTATTGTCTGCGTTTATCAGTTCTGCTATAGAAATTTCACTTTATTTCATCGTCTCGATGTGTTCAAGGTCATATTCAGCATACTTCTTCATCTATTTTAGGTTAGTTTTGTCGACTCATGCATTTTTTTTTGTGTGTGCTCATTTACGGCGAAGGGTGCAATTGATGCATACGTACGTACGTGTGTGTGCATATTTGTTGTGCAGGTTGGAGTGTCGGAGCGTGCCTGTTTTCTTCGCACCTCAAAAATTGTCATGATTCTCACAAGGGCATTGCACTCTTCTTATCGATTATTCATTATTTCAAAAAAAAAATTGCTTGCCAGTATGTTTATCGACCACGTAATTTCCCACTTATGGCTTTGTTGGTTGTAAATTGGCCACCCTATTGGTGAGATGTTCACCGTACTTCGTACATAGTTTAGGGTGGATGTACAGTTTCTACATTTTTAGATGGAAATCATAAGTGTAGCCCTCGGTAATATGACGATCGCAGATGTATTCTTTCTATAGTTTTGTTTACAGCCTCATCTTTCAGTTCATTAGTATTGCATTGCCTTCCCATTTTTTAAGAGGTTGTCTAATGCACTGTATAATTTTTATGATGTGCTCCTATCATATCAGGTTGGTTGCCATGAAACATTTGCAGATGTGTTCGAACTCAGCCTCAAGGTTTGTCTTTTTAGTTGAATTTGTCAGTGCCGCCCATGCATCAAAGGTAGGCTACTTATATTCCTCTCTCATCCTTATTTTCACATATGCCTTCTACGTAGTACACAACACGCAATTAGAGGTTACATATACATTTCGTCATAGCAAACCATTTCTTTGCTTAGCAATTTAGGTCATTGAATTGTGCTTTAGTTCTATTTGGTAGTCGCATCTTTGCTTTTTACGTTATTTGAAGGCCAGCCGTTGGGTCTGATAAAGGGTGGTACATTTAGGTTGCATGGGTTCCCGCCCAGCGGGTCAGCTGACATGTGCTTCATCAACATGCAGAACTTACACTGCTTGAGAGTCAAACAATGCCGACCAAGATCATAGATAATGCATACCATATGGTCTAACAATTTACAAATTAGTTTTCAGGTTTGTTTTGTGCAAACTAAAAAGGTTTTGTTTATTTGCGAGTAGTTAGTTTATTTGTAAGAACCAACAGATGCAGGGTTCATTCCATGTGATGATAGGGGACAATTATCCATTAGAGCATGAGGAGGATTTTCTTTTTGCTTTTCGTCTCATCTTTTTACAGTGTACAAATGCAAATCCATTGCATGAAATATTTGGGTACAATTCTTTATTAGAGCACAAGGTGATTTTTTGGGCACTCTTATACTTTCCTGTCCTGCTCATCTATGTTTCATGCCTTAAATAAAGGGTACATATGCTGTGCAATCAGTCAAACGGTGCAATCGCCGTGCAATCGAACTACCAAAAGTTGCAAAAAATTCTGAAAAAATTTGTACATGTACTCTTCAACTTACTCTATCTCTGGTTAAAATTTCAAGTTCAAATTCATCCTATATTCAGAGTTATAAAAAAGAGAAAAAACGGACAGTTTTGATAAGTTCAAAATTGATAGAATTTTCTCTTTTTTGTAACGTTCAATATAGGATGAATTTGAACTTGAAATTTTAACCAGAGATAGAGTAAGTTGAAGAGTATATGTACAAATTTTTTCAGAATTTTTTTGCAGCTTTTGGTAGTTCGATTGCACGGCGATTGCACCGTTTGGCTGATTGCACAGCATATGTACCCATAATTAAATAAAAGCCGGTTTCAATTTCCCAAATTTTTAAAAGAGACATTGCCGGTGCATCAATTTATTTCTATTTATGCTTATGGATTAAGGCAGATTTGAGTGCTATATGTAGTCCAATATGCATGGCAATTTGTTAGATTGAAGATAGTTCATGCCACCAATTAAATTCTAAGGTATTGTTCCAACTACCTGTCACAGGATATTAGCATTGTTCTTTTAGATAAGCTGACAACAAATCTAACACTGCAGTTTGTTAGTTTCCATGCTATTTAGTTTTTTGATGCTCGCTATGTGTCATGTCATTCATTTACAGTGGACGGTCAGTCAAAGATGTTTTTTTTCATTTTTTTAGTTTGCACGATCATTTTTGTACGTGTTATGAGTACCTCTTTCATGCCTCTACATATGTAAATTATATCTCTTTTTAAATTGCTGACATACATTTGTTTGACGTGAAAATTTCACGTTTATTTTCTAATGCTGATAATTTATTTATCACATTATTGAATAATTGATCGGAGGATAATTATCAGCCAATTTGCAGCGGCTCACTTTTTTTTAATCACGGTGTTTATCCTTGCTAACCGACGTGCAGTAACCGGCACCCTATTTTAATGTTGCGGCTAAGTGTGGCCGGCGGAAAAGTTATCTCAACTAATTGGCTAATGAGCTGGTGATCGTGAGCTCAATCCTCTTAACAAATTCAGTTCTCTTGATCCTATTTCTTTGATGATCGGTGGCCTATATAAGGCACCCATCATCCTCAACAACAGGAGGGGTCTCTTGGGCACAACACACACAGATGGTCCCTTCTGCAGGTTGAAGGCATGGAGACTCTCTCTTCTGCAGGATACGCATAGTCTTCTTCTCTTCTGCAGGTGGTGAACAGGGGATGAGCAGGGAGTCCAATGAACAGGAAACCATTGTGTGCTCCATATCCCGCACACTATGCACCGACGCCGCCATTTCTCTGTACAGGCCGCCGTCTCTTTCTAAACATTGGCAGGCCGCCGTCACGCGCCGCCACATCTACCTCCATGACGCCACCGTGAGCTGCGAGCCGCCGCCTCCTGGCCGCTGCCCTAGCCGGCGCCGCCCCTGACCGACGCGCCCCATGGCCGGCGCCGCCCGCTTGCCGCCCGGCCGGCCTCCTCCTCCCTTCTCCCCTCTCTCTGTGCGTGTATGACCGCAGGCTGGGAGGAGCACGATGTGGAATGAGTGCACAGGGAAGAAGAAGGGGTGGAATTTAGGGATTGAACGTTTTATGATTTAGTCCCTAGATTCCCTCTTAATTTGACAAGGGTGCTGAAATCTACTTAGCGCCGTACTTGCTTTAAGATTCAATTCCCCGAATACTTTAAACATGCACTAGGGTGCTTTAAGGTCGTTGCTACATTTTCATGATGTGCAAAACGGGAGCCATACATTATGAAATGCCCCGGATTTACATGAAATACCAAATAAATCAATGCGTCTTTACGCAATACAATATTTGTTGTGATCTGTTGCAGGTCGCCGATAAATATATGTTAATATATCTTGCAGATCTATTTTACAGAATTATCCAATTCGACGAAGCTGTGTTATCGTCCAGTTGGTCAAGCCTAGCATATCTATGCATGTTTTGATTTTAGGTTATGCACATATCCTAGTTGTGCCGTTCGAGACTGATGAGGCCGGACGACACAGGCGGGCGAGGTCCATCATATAATGACTTCGCTATCTTCGACGCATGGTCACATACGACCATGGTTGCGGCCGACGCCATTTACTTTATTTATTATCTATTTTCTCTGCACGCATAGTGACTGCAGGCGAAGACCGATGTCGACGATAACACAGCTTAATCGGAGGTATTCTGTGAGATTTATCTTGCAGATGTAATTAACCGGGAGGCCTTCCGAGGCCCCGGGAACAGCGATCTTGCAATCGCCCATGTTAGATGTTCCTATCTACAGGCTATGGAGCGCAAATATATCGGGAGACTGTATTTTATTTCATTAATAAAATATCTGATTTCCCGTATTTATTATTTCTTTTGTGTATTTTTATACACTGGCACGAACGCATATTATTTAATTCTCACCCGTGGCCGCCAAGATGTTTCGCGTTGCGCATAAGCCATAAAAAAAAGGGGAAAACGCTCGAAACAACATTTTACTTCTCTGCAGGTACCAATGTTTTTTAGCTACATTTTACTTCTCTCCAGGTACCAATGTCTACCCTACCAATGTTTTTTAGCTACATTTTACTTCTCTCCAGGTACCAATGTCTACCCTACCAATGTTTTTTAGCTACATTTTACTTCTCTCCAGGTACCAATGTCTACCCTACCAATGTTTTTTAAACTAGTAATTAACGAACATGCATGTAGGTGAGTGTGACCCAGCATGCATTACACGCGTACACGGTCTCTTCAGCCCTCATCAGCTAGCCGTTATACGACATTAGAATATGGAATTAGAGTGCTCTTATTCAACAGCTGGTATTTGCATGATAGCAATATTCGGCTGTGACTGGTGAGATAATGCATCCAACAGATTCAAGAGAATTGGCGTAGGCAATTACCAGCTCTAGCACATTAATACAGTGTGTTCCAAAATATATAAAGGAACAAAGGATTGCACACATAAATTGTATATGTAAACCTGTACCTTTTCAATTTCAATATAAATAATTATATTTTTATATAATGGAATTTCTTCCGGCTTCTACATCCAAGGATGTACATAGCTCAAAAAACTTACAAGCATACCAATATATCTGCTAGACAGAGTTTGATAGGAAAATTACAATCAAGCAGCACATAGTCTATTATTAGCTCTCCAACCACAACTATTGTTGAAAAAGCTCGTTGGCGCTACTTTCAAAACTTGGCATGTCTTGGATGTATCTGAGCGGTCCTCATCCTTCCGCAATGATGTCCATTATCGTAACTAGTACACCCATCTGAAGATGGCCTACATGAATGAGAAATCTTTGCACTTGTTAAAAGCTGCATCATTTCAATAAAACCAAATGGACCAAAATAAAGCAGCAATGCCGGTCAATATGTGACGTTTGAGTGAATCCTCCACCCCTAACAACCAGTTTTCCTTCATATGGTTGATGCTACGAGGTGCGACCATACCAAGGCATATATAAACAATGTGTCAAATAGATCTAGCGAATTCACAATCAAAGAATAAGTGTTCAATGGTTTCATTCCTGTTGCAAAAGCAACATTTTTTTACTGCCCTTCCACATCCTTTTCGCTAGATTATCCCCAGTAAAATTTACTCCCTTATCTAGTAAAAATAATTTTATAGGTCTGCACAGTTTTCTATATGCATTACACCTATGGTTTTATTTTATTTTCGGTGGGCACCAAGCAATTTCTGAATATAGGAGATCATGCATGTTGGGTGATAAGTGTTGTAACGGACTTATATAAGCCTAAATGAAAAGTCTCCCTTATTTATCTACTTTTTTCCATTTAGTTGGTATCTAGATTCTGGAATAATACACTACATGAATGACTCACGCAACTAATTATACTACTATTTTTTAGTCCTTTTCCAGTATCAACAGAAAATGTTCCTGATTTTAATTTTTTAAAAGGACATATGTAGTCCTGAAATAGTAGTAACATTGTGACATTTCCATTTCCAATCCGGGAAGCAAAGTAGAATAAAACTAGTTAAATTTGGTCAAGAAAACTACGCACGGTTTCATTGGAGCAGCACGCGAGCAACGACGACTTATCACCAACTGAAGATTGCACGCATGCAACTTGGACAACGCTTATCTCTTTCATCCATGACGACAGATTATCCAATGTGTCACTTGTTAATATAGCAGCAAAACCAATCGTGATACATAGATTAGGCCAATAATTTCACAGACGACCATGTAAAGCCTCACTCCTCAGTATCATATTAGCGATCGGCGTTGAGTTTCACTAGCTTATCAATTGGGATATGACATTTTATCAATTGGGAGTACCATCTGATGCAGAAAAAATAGGAAAATTATACATCTTATTAATGGCAAGCCTACGGTGAACCAAAGACGACACCGATTGCCACCTACGGATCCACCGCCCAGGTCTAATGTACTGCTCAAAATTGAATTATGCAGAAATCACCTTCCAAACACAAGAAAATCTTAATTTGATCAATGGACCAGTGGAGTTTTGCCACAGTGCCACGTGCCCGGGAAACACCACTGAGGACACCATCTCTCACCGGCGGCTAAACGAAAAAAAAAACTCTTTGCGAGCCTGACGTGACACCAGCAACTACTGAAAAAAGAAAGGGAATTGCTCTGATGGTGTCCTCAATTCGGCGTACAATTGATTCGATGCACATATCGTGACTCGTGAGCTGCCACCAAGATCAACAAAAAAAACCCACCACCAACGTAGGAAGACACCTTTCACTGACGAAACACACCGAAGGCTTACCCGCGCGCCTCATCCTCGTTGCGAGAAACCCTGTCCGCTGCCGGATCCAAGACATGAATGATGACCCCCACCTAGAGATGGCAACCAAGACCCGATCCCCGATTCCCTGCAGAAAATTCATCCATTAGGCGATTGGGATGGGGACGATTTTGTCCCCACGGAGGACTAAACAGGGGAAAAAAATACCCGTCGGGTCTCGCGGGGACGGGGATGGGAGTCATACCCGTCCTCGTTCCCCGCCCCGCAAAAAAAAAAATCACAGCATGCACGGCATCGTGAGCAAGGCCCATCCAAACCCTAAGCCCCTAACACAATCTCCCACCCTCACACTTGTGGCCGCCAGGGCAAGACACACACCGAGCATCTCACCGGCCCTCCTGCGCCCTTTGCCTCTTTCTAACCCTAACACTGAGAAGTCGCATATCCTCGTCCTTCAATGGAGACGACGTCTACGGGAGCGACGACAATGAGAAGTGGTGACCATCGGCGGCGGTAGCCACGGGCAGAGCGAAGACTTAGGTTCGCCATCTTACCTATTGTCTCCTCCATGGCTTATGACTTGAAGCGGAGATGGGGATCCTCGCGGGGTGGATTCCCCGCATAGGGGCGAGGATGGGGTGAAACATTATCCCGACGGAGGAAACGGGGACGAGGATTTTTTTCTCCCCACGGGGACAGAGATGAGGAAGCAATACCCGATGGGGAATTCCCCGTTGCCATCCCTACCCCTAGCCCTAAACTACAAAAACAATAAGAAACTCTAGACCCATACAATGTCCATCATCGATCCAGCGTCTCCTTCATTTGCCGATGATCTAGAGGTTGCCATTGACGAGGGGACCGGAGAGCAGATCACACTCACTGTAGCAAGGGAAAGGGGAACGAGCACTAACCATGCACCAGGTTACAATTTTTCCCTAAAAATTGAAGGAAAAATGCCATGTGTAAGTTTGTTACAAATCTAACCCGTATAAATATGGTTGTAATCCTCCATGTATGAGACATGCTATCATATACACCTTCATTTATCCACTCGCATTATGCCTATGGTGCACAACTTTTGTCGCCTTGCTGGCTTCTCTTTGGGTCGCTACTTGAGCGAAACTATTTAGTGCATGTCCAATGCTATGGAACATGATAGGATGAAATTTGTAGATGGAACCAAAAATTGTAACAGATCGTTCAACCAAAATAAATAAACCATGTCGTACAACATAAACAAAAAATATTCCCAATATAGACCATCATGTACTAACGCATGAACAAGGAACTGCATCATTTCATCCTACCAACCAAACGCTTGAACTATGTACCAAAACATTCCATACTACCTCATACAATCAACCAAACACATCCTTAAAGACCAATGTGGTTCTTTAAAATCTACTATTAAATTTATATACATATATTCATGCACAAGCCCTAATGCATGATTATACGTATGTATATATATGTCCGATATCGATGTGCACTAATGAGCACGCGTGCATATAACAGCATACCAGCTCCGGTCACTACAGAGTTTGGAATAACAAGTGGCTCTATAGCTTAACGGTTTAACGTCCTATCTACGTTTTGAAAAAACATATACTTTGGTTTTTTAGTCCGTTTCTTCGCAGTTTCGAAGGTTTATCCTAACGCTTTTAAAAATGAGTCAAACAAAATAGATTCGAATCTCGATACTATTTTAAGAAGTTTTTAAAATTTAATCATTTTAGTCGTTTAACTATTCGGCCGTTTATATCGGCTCAAAATAACGAAAACAATCGTTGGAACTCAAAAGAACGAAAGCTCAAAAAAAAAAAAAACCTAAACCAAACCAGCGAGCGAATAGATGCTGGCTCCTCCCACCAGCGAATTGAAGCGAGCTGCGGAGGAGATTTGGCAAAGGAAAGATCGAATTTTTTCAGCGAGACGAAACAGTAGTTGGGGAAAACCTCGTGCCACATATATGCCATATGTCGATCGATCCATGCATATCCGTCCCAGCCGATAGGTGCCAGCTCTCCCTTTGCGCGCCAATTAAGCGAGCTAGCGACCGCCGATCGGCATTGGTGCGGCGGCTCCGGTGGGATCGAGGAGGACCAGCGCGGTGGCCGCGCGCGACGGTTCAGCGCCGGCCGGCGAGTGGATGCGTGTCCACGTCGACGACGACGAGAAAAGGGCGTAAAGCGTGCGCACGACAGAGAGAGGTCATCGCGCTCCGCCTTTGGACACACGTACGTCGACGACGATCCACGAGCGAGCGGGCGAGGGGAAACTAAAGCGCGCGCATAGTTGCCCACTAGAAGCGTGCGCTCTCTCTCTCTGTCTCTGAAGGTGTTGGTTTGCATGCATGCCTACCTGCCTGGCTGCCATTGGCATTGCCATGGCATGAATGAATATATTCGGGGAGCGAATTCTGGAAGATTATTATCAGTAAGCGATCGAGGATCGATCCGTGGCTGTCTCGATCGCAGGCAGAGATCGAGATCGATGTGTGCCTGTGTATACACACACACAATCAAAGGTTTGGCCAAACACTCAGCTGGGCACGTAACGTATGTAACTTCTACTAACTTGTAAGCGAATGTCGGGAACGCAAGTAACACGTACCCTCTCCGTCCTAAAAAGAATGTCGTTCTAACTTTATCCTAAGTCAAACATTTCTATCATTGACTATCAATTATCAGAAACCCGTATAGTTTAACAATATATGAATTATATATTATGAAAGTATTTCTCATGATGAATCTAAAAACATATTATTATTATGCTGTTAAACTATACGAATCTATCTATCTACTATCTATATAAAGCAGAGTTAAACGGAGCCACCACATTAATCCTAAAATCCTAGAAATTCCCACGTTAATAAAAAAATAGTAGAAATTCTCACGTTAATCATAGAAAAAAGAAAAATCTACATCGTTGAATATGGGTATTATTATGTAAATCTAACGGTCAATATTAACCTCTATTACAAACTATTGAAGCTGATCTATATATTAGAGATAAACTCTAAATCTAATCTGATATATTATCTATATCTTAACACAAATCTAGCCGCGCGTTTCCTAGAAATTCCCACGTTAATCGAAAAATAGTAGAAATTCTCACATTAATCATAGAAAAAAGAAAAAAATCTACATCATTGAATATGGATATTATTATGTAAATCTAACGGTCAATATTAACCTCTCAAAAAATAGTAGAAATTCTCACGTTAATCATAGAAAAAAGGAAAAATCTACGTCGTTGAATATGGATAGCGCCGGCGAGCCGCCCGGCCGCCGCCCGCCGCTGCCCGCCTGCCCGAGTACCCGCTAGGGTTTGAGAGCCGGGGCGCGTGGCTTGGTTTGGCTGCGTGCCTCAGGCAATGGGCTGAGGCCTGAGGGGAATCGGGTTATTGGGGATTTGGGGTGCTCTGCTACTAGTGCTGGCCTGCTGGGCTGTGGACTGGGCTGAGGACTAGGGCCAAATTATTTCAAGGGGGTATAATAGCTTTGTTTTCGGCCCACGCCTAGGGCCGTGGCCCTAGTGGCCCTAGGCCCAAATCCGCCCCTGGCTGGGCACGTAACGTATGTAACTTGTACTAACTTGTAAGCGAACGTGGGGCACGTAAGTAACACGTACTCTCTCGATCCGTCCTTAAAAAAAATGTCGTTCTAACTTTGTCTTAAGTCAAACATTTTTATCATTGACTATCAATTATCAGAAATCCGTATAGTTTAACAATATATGAATTATATATTATGAAAGTATTTCTCATGAAAAAAATAAAAGATCTCTGCGGCTTAGATTAAAAGAAAATATTAGAAATTCATATTAAATACTAAAGTTGATATAATATATTAGAGATAAACTCTAAATCCGATCTGATATGTTAGAGATAGAATATGAGTTAGGGATAAAAACTATATATCAAAACAAATCTAACCCCGCAAATGCGCGGGCCACCTCGCTCGTTCCTACTAATTGATGGTTAAAGATAGAAATGTTTTAACTTACGATAAAACTAGAACGAGCTTCTTTTTGGAACGGATGGAGTAATCTAGAATCTGTTCTTTGACCTGCAATCTGATTTTGATAATAAATAATAAATATTATTTTTACAGATCACACAAAAGTGTTCTTTGTAATTATTTTTTCCAAAATTTTATGTGGTTTTTTAAAAACTTTTAAAACATATCTTTCACCCTCTTCGAGTATCTTTCTGAGAACTCAAAACTTTTCAGATTGCAACAAAAATTGGATTATATATGCCTAGCTAGTCTATGTACGAGATGTGTCTAGTGAGAAAAATGGCAAAAAAATCTTCCGAATCGATCCATGAAGGGGAAAATTCCTTGCATCGTGTCTCCAAAACAACTCCCGTGTGGCCCTGCTTTGTTTGGATGGACGCCACGTGGCCTTCGCCTCAATCTCAAAGCTGCTGCTTTTTCCTCTCCTCCGACTCCCACACAGGCAAGACGCAGCCAATCGGCAACCGCCCATCCGTCCGTGCCAGTGTGCCACCCTCCTGCCTTTTGCCCTCATCGGCCTAGCCGCCGGCTCTGCTCCTGCTCTGCTCGTCCTCTCACGCCATCCGCTCCGCTTCCTTGCACCGTTCTTTTCTTAGTCCATATAGACGTGGTCATTGCAACGAAAGAACGTTCAGGCCTCGTACATTTCAGCTTATCGTAGCGTAGCATTTTACTGTAGCAAAATTTGAGAATCTTTGAGAAAAGACTTAAATAATGTAAAAAAAATTTTAAAAAAGTTTTATTATCTCTAAGACGACTACTAAAAACCTGAGAAAAAGCATTACAAATTATTACACCAAATAGGCTATATAATTACAGTGGAATGCTACGATACACTAAGCTGAAATATACAAGGCCTTAGTCTTTTCCCTCGTTTGGTTGCTGCTCCCTCCGTTTCGCTATGTTTGCAGTTTTAAGAAAAAATAATGTGCAAAAATCATCATACCCCTATTCAATACTAATTTTCTTCATGCTAAACATTTAATTTGGTGGTCAAGAGTGGAAACATCACAATAAATACACTCTTGATATTCTGGATAGACAAACATTGTGAAACGTATTTTTCTGAGGCCATAGACAAATATAGTGAAGCATATGGAGTAAAATTTAATCAGATATTGAAAAAAGGCACAGTGGCAATCGACTCTCAAGTATTTTAGGACACATAAGCAAACACAAAGTATTTTAAAAATATAACAGCAATTAGCGAAGTATTTTAGAACTAGAGATTACAATTTTCTGCGTATATGCCAAACACACCTGTCTAATACCCAGAGATCGATCAAGACTTATAACCCTACTGCGAGGTATGAAAAGGCTAAAAATAATTAAAAAAATTTCTATGCAAGATCGATGGATGATATATCTGTCTATCTAATATCTACTAGCATGTATATATACACATACACGATAGCACTATTCATCACTGTAGGCTTAATTCAGTATCTCGGTCGTTTTGTGTCTAAAGATAGAGCTGTAACATTTGGTAGTAATTTATCCACCGTTAACATCTCGGTTGAGTTGTACCTTGCTTTTATTTTTTATAACTTTTTTCTTTTTTTAAAATAAAAACGAGCGGGTTATCTCGCGTATTTGCGTGGGTTGATTTATGTCAATATTTAACCTTACATGAATTTTATTTTTATTACAAATTTATGCAATTTATTGTAATGATACGAGGTCTTTCTTTTGTATGGCATGAACTCCTATTTCTATTTTTAAAATTGATTTATTTTATAATTAAGTAGGCATGAAATCTTTTTTATCTAAACCGTTATAATCTGATCACTATAATCGATGGTGTAGATTTTTTCTTTTTTCTTTGGTTAACTTTTTTTAAAATCTTTTTATTAATGTGGAAGTTTTAAATATTTTAGGATTAACGTGGCAGCTCTGATTATATGACATGGACTCTTATTTCTATTAACTTTTTTCTATTGTTTTATTTTATAATTGTAGTAGACATGGATTCTTTCTTTTAATTTAACCCGTTATAATTCAATCCACTATAATAGTCGATGCAACTTTTTTCTTCGACTAATGTGAAAAATTTTAGTATTTGAGAATTGACTTGGTTGCTTCGTTTTATTTATTATATATATATATTGTTTTAGAGTTAGTTAGTTTTGGCACTTCAAAATCCATTTAAATGCACCATGGGTCCACTGAACCATCCAGCTAAGTCAACGTTGCCAGGTGGCCAGAGGTGGTCAGTTCTGATCCTTTATGCTTAAGTCCCTGCCCCAGATTCATTGAACTTGGACGTATTTTGACTTTCTCTCTCCTCCATTTCTTCCCCTAATCTACTCCCACATCCCCATTTTTAAACGCGAGGGACCTGTCACCGCCTGTCCCACGATTGCGTCCACATTCCAAGCAGGCCTCCGCCACCCAATCTTAAGGTATATAGCGGTGATCCATTGGTGGGACCCGAGAACTCAAAAAGAAAAGCGAAGGTGGAAAGGTCTCAAACTCGACGAAAGTGCTCGACAGGAGCATCGCGGTGAGCAAAAGAAAAAATCTTTCTTCTCTTTCCGGTTTGTTAAATTTCTTTACGGGCAGGAGAGGCAAAATAAAAGGCCTTACAAAGAAACATTTTTAATCGCGCGGTTACGAAGGGTTATTTCATCCCGTGTTCCTGCATTGTCGTTAATTATCTTTTTATCTGTTCTTCGGAGGTATGAATCTTGGTCCAGTGATCTAGCTGCTCTCAGGAATGCTGATTAGAACGAAAAACAGTAGGCTACTGCTGCTCCTGCTCTCATGTGCAGAAATCTGATCTTGACACATCAATTCTCTGATTGTTATGGGTGCGCTGCTCCGTGCTCCTGATCAAGCCCTGATCTGTATGCAATTGCAAGAGTAGAGTAGAGTACAGTGGGTCATTGCCATGGAAAGATAGAGAGAACGAGGCCAAAATATACGAGCAAACATCCTTGTAAAAGCAAGCCATGAGAGCCACCGAGAGTGGCCGGAATCTGTTAGGCAGAGAAGGTGGATGCGCTGTGCGCTTTAAAACCGTCCACCTTGTTTGCCTCATCACATTTAGATTCAGGAACCCATTAGCTCGGCCTTCCATTGGCCTAGACAAGACTTTTTCAGTTCTTGGACCAGGTTGATCATGCAATTGGCAGCCCAGGGTTGCAAATTGCAAAGCATAACGTACGTAGTTGTTTGATCTGGATCGTTTTCACGGCGGCGATTAACTGTCTGGAGTCTGGGTTTGCAGGGCAGTTCTGCTGCTTCTTCAGATGATGCTCATAATTAAGACTTAACAACTGCATTATTGAGGCCTGCCTGGTTGGCTTGATAGACAGTTCTGAAGTCTATGGACCAACTTAACTGTAAAAACACTAAAAGTCTTGAAAAAATCGTTACAAATTATTACTACAACACATAGTCTATATAAATTTTTGATACAGTAACATTCAACTCAAGTTTTTCACAATGTGAGTTTCTTTCAGCTGTCAAACATTATTTATATGCGAATGTAACTGTCCTTTTCACTAGATGTCAAAAACTTTAGAGGCATTTTCGTTCATGCATGTATGCTAATGCATGTGGCCGTTAAAAATTTAAACATGACAGCATACCACCAGAAAACAAGCTGTGACCAGTAAAACGCGATAGTTAGTGTAACTTATATAACGTACTCTGGTTGAGGAACCCTATATATGCTGTTCCTAATCAATTGACTATAGTACATAGTATAATATGTATACAAGCATGAAAACCGTAGGGCAGGGTAAAATGGCAGATAGTCTGAATATTATATGCATTTTTTTTAATAAAGGGCAGGAGAGCTGCCTTGTATTGATCAAAAGGAGAGGATACAGTTTGGGGGGAGACACGGGCCCCTCCCCCATTGGCCAAAAGGGAACTAATTAATTTATTACAAAAGGGGCGCCTGCAGCCTTCCAAAGGCGCAGGTCGCTTAAGAGATGGTCGAGGAAGGTCGAGGAAGGCCGCTCGATCGAGCAGAAGATTCGATTGTTCCTCTCCATCCAAATATGTCAAATTGTGTCTACGGTGATTGATAGAATCCCACGGTCAGGCTTCTTCGCAGTAGGTTGGAAGACCACCAATTTGTGATGCAGTCTATGCGGGTCCAGCACGCGAGGTCAAGACTTGCTGCCCCCAGCGAGGAGGCTAAGCGCGTCCAAACGCTGGCGCTGAAGGGGCATTGCAAGAATAAGTGTTCCAACGTTTCTAGGCTGCGTCAACAGAGAGGGCAGAAGTAGTCATTTGGTAGTTGCCGTCGGTCTGCTGTCATGACCCGCCTGTGGAGTAGTGTCCAAAGAAAGAACCTGCATTTAGAGGGGGCCCAGAGCTTCCAGACCCTATGAAGGCCAGGCTGGGGCACCCTGCCAGTGAATTGTAGAAGGTAGACCGATTTGATAGAGAAAATTCCATCTGAGAATCGCCAGCAATGAAGGTCCGGTTCACCGGGAACTAACTGTATCGGGCTGATCCGACGAAGCAGGGAGACAAGCTCGGGGATGAGTTGCTGGGTGAAATTTCGCGTTAGGTCCGCTAGCCAGTTGTTGGCTGTCAAGGCCAAGCTTACCGAGCGGCCCTTTCTGGTGGAAGCCTTGAAGAGGTCCGCTTCGCCCGAGCCAAGACTCCGATGGCTTTGGTAAGCAAGTCAGTTCCCATCCCAACATGGGCCTTAAACCACTTTGTCACCCCCGAAACCGATGCGGCCCTGCTGCGAGTGGGAACCGAGACCACTTTGGGCAACAGCGCCTCCACCTCCTTCTAGGATGACCCATGGGCACAGGGTCGCGCCCCGCGTGTTATTATATGCATTTTGCTATCCTAAATGTTATAAGTGGAGGACTAGAGTTTGCCTGAATATTAACCCAAGAATCATGTCTGTGACATGCTGACAGCGCAGGAAACTGCTACATGCTGACTAGAAAACTAACACCCATTTTTTCAAGCCTACTCACCTGTATGTTTATTCACCGCACACAAGCAAAAGAGATGAAACAGTGAAATTTTTGGTGCTGCCCTGCGGCGCCTTACATTTTAACCATGCTGGATGCAAGAACTTTTTTCGCCTTATTTTAACCCCTAATCGTGATTCTCAGAGTTGACACTATAAGACGATCTGGTGTCTTTCAAGTTTCAACTACTACTGTGCATACAAAATGATCTACAAACTACAAGTTGGGCACGCCCGTTCAGCAAACCACTGTGGAATAACCTATTCATTACGCATGCGTTGCTTCCCAGTGTTGAATCTAGTGCATTTTTAGAGGCAGATTCACATCTTTGCCCTGTTAGAAAATAGAGGTTTGACCAGCTGGAGTTGCTGTGAGTGTAATATATATTGGGCATTCGCTAGCTTCCGGACAATGCAACAAAGCAGGCCTTTGCGGGCTAAGTGCGTCTGATAGGCATCATCGTGTAGGTTTTCTTTCCTGCAGTGTTCTTTTTTATTATTATAAACGACGCCATGAGCAAACATCGGTTTTACGAGCAGCCAGCTGACCATCGATGCATAGTGTTTGACTTGTCATGTTCATGCTTAAGCTAAGTTTATTGGTTTGGTTCTAAAGACAAGTGTTTCAGATCTTGATTTTCGTGCTGCAGTTTCTTTTCTTCAGTTCAGATCTTGGTGCTTGATTAAAAAGTTCAGGTTCATGCACAGTCTCTTTGATAGTATTGTGGCTGTTGGTTTTTTCATTTGATACTAGATGAACTTTCTTTTACGACCTATTAAGTGCCAATTACACTACGGTTCTTTCTGGTACTTAGGCCTTGATGTGCTTCATCTTTGTGCTCACTGCTTCCCTGGTTTGCATCATGCACAGATAAACGTATCCTTGTGTGCCTAATTAACCGGCCAATTCTGCAAGCAGCGGCAATGCCGCGAACCGTGTCTGACGGAGGGGAGAACCTGGACGCCGACATCGCCAGCCGGGCGTCGTCGCACCGCCACATGGACAGCGCCCAACAGCACGGCTACAAGGTCGGCTCCCCGCCGGAGAAGAACCTCCTCGCCGAGCTCTCCGACGCGGTCAAGGAGACGTTCTTCGCCGACGACCCGCTGCGGCAGTACAAGGACCAGCCGAGGTCCAGGAAGGTGTGGCTCAGCCTGCAGCAAGTCTTCCCGGTGCTCGACTGGGGCAGGCACTACAACCTCGGCAAGTTCAGGGGTGACCTCATCGCCGGCCTCACCATTGCCAGCCTCTGCATACCTCAGGTAGCGATCAGTAGTTCAGTACAGTTCATGAATCACGCATGCATGATACATGCAGCGATCGACCGATGCAATGCAAGAGCTCTGACATGTGGTTCTTCTCATCATATGTTAACTAGGACATTGGTTACTCGAAGCTTGCTAACCTTCCGCCACAGGTTGGATTGTGTAAGTGCATATATACATACACACATCGATCTCTTCGTTCTTGCTGAGACCAGTAGTCTAGTGCTGCATACACACATCGATCTATTCGTTCTCGCTGTCAGAATTTTGCCCCTGCAACTAGAATGATCATCATATCGATATGCTGCTTCTTGCAGATAGCAGCTTCGTCCCGCCTTTGATATACGCCGTGATGGGCAGTTCTAGGGACATAGCCATCGGTCCAGTGGCCGTCGTGTCACTGCTGCTCGGTACTCTTCTCCAGGACGAGATCGATCCGAAGAAGAATCCGCTAGAATACAGCCGGCTAGCGTTCACCGCGACATTCGTTGCAGGGATCACTCAGGCAGCTCTCGGATTCTTCAGGTGAGTGGCTGCCGGTGAATATTAGCCTGTCACTTCTTATGATAAGGATCAGCACGAACAGTTTGCTCAGCCAGTCTCTGACCAAACTTTGGTGCAGGCTAGGGTTTATCATCGAGTTCTTGTCTCATGCTGCCATCATTGGGTTCATGGCGGGTGCCGCCATCACCATTGCCCTTCAGCAGCTGAAAGGCTTCCTAGGCATCTCAGATTTCACCAAGAAGACTGATATCATATCGGTTATGAAATCAGTCTGGGGAAATGTTCATCATGGGGTGAGAATATTGTACCTTTCAGGGTTTGGTTTTATTACTTGTCTGAATAAATCGGGTATTCAGAAAATTTACATCTTGCGTTGTGAAAACAGTGGAACTGGGAGACCATACTGATCGGAGCATCCTTTCTGGCATTCCTTCTGGTTGCCAAGTACATTGTAAGATTAAATATTACATCTTACAGAATTTATCTTGTAAATTTTGTATCATTTGTGATGATCACACTGTTCCATTGAATAATTCAGGGGAAAAGAAATAAGAAGTTATTCTGGGTGTCTGCAATCGCACCGCTCATTTCAGTGATCATATCGACCTTCTTTGTCTACATTACTCGTGCAGACAAGCACGGTGTCGCAATTGTAAGTCATTCTTGAGTACTTGCATAGTATGCCATCAGAGAAGACAAGCAATAGCGTATTACTATCAAACTAGTTGAAGTTAACTATGGGTGTTATGGTTGACTGAATTTCAGGTCAAAAATATAAAGAAAGGCATCAATCCACCATCAGCTAGTCTCATATACTTCACAGGCCCATACTTAACCAAAGGATTCAGAATTGGAGCAATAGCTGGAATGATAGGCCTAACGGTGAAACAGACTCCATTATAGCTTTTTGAGTTTCAAATTAGTACTATGAAAAAGGGGATTAGAATAGAATAGTTAGCAATGTACTAAAATTGCTGCAAACTTTACCAGGAAGCGATTGCAATTGGGAGAACGTTTGCTAGCCTGAAGGACTACCAAATAGATGGCAACAAGGAAATGGTGGCTCTAGGAACTATGAACGTTATTGGTTCGATGACTTCTTGCTATGTAGCAACAGGTAAGCTTAATTCACTGAAAACAACTAATACACATACAGATATACCAATCTTGTGACCAAATTAAGTTCTTTGTTGTAGGTTCTTTCTCACGATCAGCGGTCAATTACATGGCTGGCTGCAATACAGCAATATCAAATGTTGTGATGTCAATCGTAGTACTGCTCACCCTGGAGCTAATCACTCCGTTGTTCAAGTACACGCCCAATGCCATCCTTTCGTCTATCATCATATCGGCGGTGATTGGCCTAATTGACTATGAGTCAGCCTACCTTGTCTGGAAGGTTGATAAGCTAGACTTTCTGGCATGCCTGGGAGCATTCTTCGGAGTCATATTTTCATCGGTGGAGCACGGACTGCTCATTGCGGTGCAGTTTCCAAACTATTTCAGTCATGCCACACTTTGTGTAATAGATAGAAAGCTGATTATTGTTGAACCCTTTGTGGAACAGGTTGCAATATCACTTGCCAAAATTCTTCTTCAAGTGACCCGGCCGAGGACAGCTTTACTCGGTAACCTTCCGAGAACAACTATCTATAGGAATGTTGACCAGTACCCAGAAGCTACCAAGGTGCCAGGAATGCTAATTGTCAGGGTGGATTCAGCTATTTATTTCACAAACTCCAATTATGTTAAGGAGAGGTAAAAGTCTCATCTTCAAAATATAGATTTCTGTCATTGTTATGAATTATGATTACTAGAATAGGTGTTAAAGAGAGATAAAAGCCTCATCTTCAAAATATAAATTTCATTGTTATGATTTGTGATTACTAGAATAGGTTTTCAGAACGGTATATATATTCATATATTTGTATCATCTATCCACACATTTTGTTTCTAAAATTTGAAATTAACCGTGAATTTGAGGTATACTTGCATAATTTGAGTTGACGTGTGTAAATGGAAAATAAACTTACAAGATACCAGTATAAACAATAAACATGTAATGATCAAATCTAGGAAAAGGAGAGGGAACGTTGGTGAGGGGATCTTGCTGGTGGCAGCACCGTGCATGGCGCGGAAGGAGCAAATAAGAAACTGATTCTTTATTTGCTTCCTTAAAATGATTACACGCTGATCTTTTATGTCGGACTGGCGTCTAACAACTCAATTTAGAAAATATGAGATTGAAATTAACAATCTTATCCTAAGAATAACTACCAAATCCAAACCAAGCATCTTAAAGATAACTACCTATCCCAAACCAATCTATTCGGGTACTTGTTCATGTGCTACAGACTACAGCGTACACTACAAAACATGTGGCAATGTTCACACACGTGACCTGTTTAACCTATGCCGATTGCGGCCCACATGCAAAAAAGAAAATGATACATAAACTTTGGTATAAAAGATTTGTAATTGACATGCCAGGCAGATACTATTTAGTCTTCTGTTTTGATCCACTGAACTATACAATAAATTATTTTTATATAAAAAATAGGCGAATTTGTCATAACCATTCTTGTTCATCTATCCAACTAGTTGTCGCATTGTTGTGGTGACAATTATTTTTGGGGATGTGAAAGGTTTTTATCATAATTTTTTTCAGAAAGGCACTCTGCCCAGTTTACAGAGGAATTTGTATAATTATCACTCTCAATACTCATTGTCATAAACATAGATGATCTCACATGTCGGTGAGAGGATGATATTTTAGCGAAGCCACTTACTGAGAGTGTCACTTTGACCCCTTTTTTTTCACTTTACAAGAATAAGCGCAATGGCTGGGCCAAAACCAGCAACGCTCGCAGCATAATCTCCTCTATTTTCTGAGCCACGTATAAATTTCAGGTTGTAATCAGGATCAACAGTAAAAGGTGAACTAGCCTCAATAAGCTTACATTACAAGCTCCACTAGAAAGTGGCCACATGTGCAAGCATCTTGTGTGATAATATCCTAACTGCATAAGATTAGGTGCATTATCACATCGTTTTCAGTATTGTAATAGAAAAATGTTTCTTAAGAATAACAAGAATATGCTACGATTCACGCTCATACATTTTCCTTTGATCAAAACACACACATACATTTTACTGAAAAAATTACCTGTACAATTTTCAGAATCCTAAGGTGGCTGAGAGATGAGGAAGAACGACAAGAGGAACAGAAGTTACCCGGAATTGAGTTTCTGATTATCGAGTTATCTCGTAAGAACACATGAGTTTATTTTCTATACATAACTGCAGCATTAAGCATTAATTTTTCAGTTAAAAAAATCAAGTTTCAGCCATTGCTTGACACCATTGATCTAAATTTTCCACAGCGGTAATCGACATCGACACAAGTGGAATTCATGCCTTGGAGGACTTGTTGAAAGCACTTGAAAAGCGCCAAATTCAGGTAAAACGCCCAAAACTAGTACCAGAATTCTACAGCCACTAACTGCCAGTACAAGAACATCCATGGAGGAAGGAGCATGCCACTAAGAACATAATCCATGTTGTCACTTACAGCTGATCCTTGCCAACCCTGGGCCGGCAGTGATCCAGAAGCTCCGGTCAGCGAAGTTCACTGAGTTCATCGGCGAAGACAAGATATTCCTGACGGTTGGCGACGCAGTGAAGAGATTTGCTCCAAAGGCAGCAGAGAACGTCTGAACTCTGAAGGAGATGCACCATGCAGGTCATGTACAGGCAGAGCAAAGACAGGTTGTAGCTATCCTTTCTCAAGGTACAAGTTTGCAAGTGTGGTTTTATAGAGTAGAGCAGCACGGAAGTAAATGGTATATATATAATTCGCCAAAAGGTCATAAAGAGGGTTTGCAAGATGTGGCTGGAGCAAAAGCAGGTGGTGCCCTAGCTGGATATCTACATCATATCAGTGTGTGTAGTCGTGGTGTCTTTGTTGGCAAGCACTTTGGATGAAACGCTTTCATGAATCGGATAAGGTGATGCTTGGTGATTTTAGTGGAGCATGAACCATCACAGAGAGAGTTACAGAGCGACAGAGAGATATCTCTAGAGTTATTTGTTTGATTTTTCAGTGTTGGGTCCCTGGCTAATAGATACTATACATTTCCCTCATTTTTACTTGATCAACTTTAGAGTAAATACATTTGCGTTATGTCGTTTGTTGCATATCTAAGGATTTTGCTGACAAAGCCTGGCTATCTGTGTGAACAATCAGTGAGGGGGAGAGGAGAGCTGGCGTGGCCAAACGATGAGGGTCGGCTCAGTGGGTCCATTTGGTCAGTGGCGGAAAAAGAAGGACACGGCGGCAGGGCCTCGGCCACGTCGGTGCTGACGTGGTCGTCTTCTACCTCCGGCTAGGCCGTGGCGGCGCCGAAGTAAAACGGCAAGCACCGGTGATCCAGGGCGCGGTTCCGACCGTTATTGGGTTCTATGGAATCGGCACCGGGGAGGCGGCACGACGAGAGATGGCGGCGACGGAGGTGGCCATTCAACGCGCAAGCGAGCAAAGAGCACGACATCACAAAGCAAGGGGGGCAAAAGGAACTAGGGATTACTAAGATGTATACCGCGCCGCGGGTAGGTGAAGAAGGGGATGGAGACGGCCCGACGACGAGGGAAGCATGGCCTCCTGTGCCCCGTCATTCGTGGCGGAGCGACTCGGCTCGACGCCACGAGCAAGCTGCACCGGCGCGGCAGCGCTGGAACGGCGAGCTCAGCTCCGACTGCAGGGAGAAAAGGGAGAAGAAGAGGTGGAGTGGGCCTGCGGGGCCAGAGGCCGTGGATGGGCCGCAGGAGAGGGAAAGAGGGAGGATGGCCGTAGCCTCGGGTTGGGCCAGAGCATGTCTTGGCCCGAAATGGGAGAAGAGAAGCTCATAGCTTCGGGCTGAGAGGGGAGAGAGGGAGAGATGGGCTGGTTTGGTTGACTAGGCCAGAGAGGCTACTTGGTCCACAAACGCAACCACACACAACAATTTTAAAAGAGGATTAACCCCATTTTCCATTACTTCAACAGAGATATAACGGAAACCATGTCTGCTTGCAAATTTCTAAACACATCTACTAGTTACATCTACCTTGGGCCACCTGTCCCTGTTGCACGCGCGTGCAGCTTCGGCTTCTCCCTCCTTTTTCCAGCTTTTCACGCGCGTTCCTGCACCACTCCTTTGCTTCTTCTGCATTCGCACGCACCACGTGCTCTCTTCTTTCCCCCCTTTTTTTCCGCCTCCAGTGAGAAGCGGGGGATCGAACCCCCGACCTGTTGTGTCCCACACCTAGGACACAACCAGTTGAGCAATGCTCACTTCTCGACAAATCAAAATATAGTTTTGCATAAGTCCCAAACCAGGAAAAATCGAATAACTTATTTTAGGGTTTTGTAAACCAAGTGTAGCTAGATCCGTTGCCAAGATTTTAAATATTAATGACTAATGACAATGGTGCAGCCTTTTAAATAATAGTTTGGAAATCAAGTTTTATCATATCCAAATTAGCAAACAAGGCAAAAATGCATTTTTACAAAATAGGGTATTACAGACATTATGCGTGATTCTCGCAAACCAAGTTAGTATTTGCCTGCGGCGCTATATAGCGCCTCCCTAAGGCTCACCCTCGCTCAGCCACGTCGCCCGAAAAATCTCGGCCGTCCGTTCCCGCCGCGCTGTCCTCTGTTCAGCCCCTTCGATCCGGCCTGACGACTTTGCATAAAAGCCCCCATTGTTTTCGATTTTTTGAACGTACCCCTCTAGATTTCCATCGGGCTCCTTCCCAGTTGGTCACTTTTTCCGTTCGCCCCCCCGTATTTATCCTCGTCTCGCAGCGCTGCCCTTTTAGCCTTTGTAGATGCAGCTGGGTTTGCGATGAAATTACTTAAAAGCTTTCATATAAAAACGAACTAAAGAAGTTAAAATGTTGTGAACATTAAAAATGATTATAAGCCATAGGCCCAACCCTATGCAGGAAGAGCGATCGAGCTGAATGATAAGACGATAAGCATCTGAACTGAGTTGAGGTGCCATCTGGCGGTGCGGATTGCCAAGACATGGAGAGCAAGAAGATCTTCTGATTTACCTTCTCTCTGACTTTGGGTGATGTGTAAGATCAAGCCTCCCATGGCTTTAATGATTTTGGTAATTGATGGCAACTAGGCCGTACAGCTGGAACGCTAAGGACAAGGACTTTTATTTTATAGTTCTTCTCATTTTCTTGTGTGCGTCTTTGGCTCGACTACATCTCTCTGGTTGCAGGGTCCCACTGAGCACAGGTCCAGAAACATCAGCTGTGGGTCCCATGGGGTTCCGAGAGTGCCAGATGTTAGATTTGAGCGAACCATCTAGAGCAAGTACACCTGTCCTAGGGTCGAGAAGGTTCGGGGGTCCAGCTGTCAAGGTTTCGTAGCCTCTAAGCAACCCAAGCCAGATATTTTGTTTTAGTCGCGAAACTTACCGCCAAGTTCACAAGTCGACAAGATAGGCCCACAACTCTAGGTGTGACGTCGGACGAAGTCGGTAGAGCCAAAATCCAAGTGGGGGCTAAAATTTCAGCCCCATCGGACGGCGTCCGATCGCCATCGGACGACGTCTGGTGAGCCCAAGCCAGAATTTGGCTAAGTTCCGAAAACACCGCCACTGTCGGACGGTGTCCGACGCTCTTCGGACGGGGTCCGACAGCGCTGATTTCCCGGAGCAAAGCCGGACGGAGTCCGAAGACCATCGGACGGCGTCCGATGAAGTTCAAAATCAGCCACCAGGCAGCGTCCGACGACCACCGGACGGCGTCTGATCAACGGGGGAGCGACAGTGACGACTGTCGGACGGCGTCCGACCCGCAACGGACAGCGTCCGACGACAGCTAGGCAAGCGACCGAACACCTGGCGGGCACCTCGTGCGCACGCGCTGGCACCACATCGGACGCGTTCGGTAAGCCACCGGACTGCGTCCGACAAAGCTCAAAATTTGGACTCACCCTCTATCGGACGGCGTCCGACAGGAACCGGACGGCGTCCGGTAGATCGATCCGAAACTCGGGATTAAATCTGAGCCGTCCGTTTCTAGGGTTTCGTCTTAAACCTATAAATAGGGACTTGGAGTACGGGAGAAATGTGAGAGAGCCACCATTAGCAGACACCCCTTGCCTTAGCCACCCATGAGAGCTCCTCCCATGGATCCCACCTCTCCTAGGGTTTCATGTGCTTGAGAGATTGAGAGAGAGGAAGGAGAAGAGAGGAAGAGGAAGAAGAAGGTGCCCTACCTCCTCTCATCATCCCCAAGGTTTGCCCCATCTCCCATGGTGTTCTTGCCCTAGTCTTCATGGGGGGAGAGAAGGGGTAGTGGTGAGAGACGATCTCGATCTTGTGCTCTTGGGACTTCGCCGCCGGAGAGATCGTCGTCACGCCACGAGCTTCATCAACCGTACGACTACATCCGCTCCATCCGTTGGAGGCACAAGTCCGCCGTGTGTCGGCGGCCATCTCCGTGTGTCGGGGGTGCCACGGTGTCCGTGTGTCGGAGCCAAATCCTCCATGTGTTGGGGTGCCTCATGTGTTGAGGCGAAATCCACCGTGTGTCGGTGGTCGGTGCCGTGTGTCGGTGCCGGTGGGTATGAGTGCTCTCGCGTGTGAGAGAGCTCGCCTCTCGAAACATTGAAATTCTACCGGTCATAGAGAAGGTAGGGGCAAGGGTTGCAAGGTGGAAGAGCCAATGGTTATCCAAGACCGGAAGACTAGTGTTGTGCAATGCTGTGTTGATTGCCAAGATAGTTTATCCCATTTTGATTTTTCCTCTAGATAAGTGGGCAATCAAGATGAGCTTCATATGAAAAGGGACTCAAGAGTTCAACTGGATACATTGCCATGCCAACTAGAAGGTAGTCTATAAACCAAAGCCATTCGCGAGCTAGGAGTAAAGGATTACTCTTTGGTTGTTCTATAAACCATTTTGAATATGGGATATAAATTAGCCACAAAAGACCAAAATCCTTCACACTTCACTAAGGAAAAAGGTACATTGCTCATGGATAACAATCATCTGAATAATCAAGACAAGTAAATGCATTTTATGTGCCACATTGTTCATTTTAGCCTTTATTTTACATACCATCAAATGCCTACCCATCTCACTGATCCTTGAATCCTTAGATGTTGGACATATGTGGTAGCTATGAATGCACCTTCCTTCCATAGGTTTACCTTCGCAACAAATTGGCTTGATATGTATGTGTTGTATATATTCGTGGTTACATTTGGAGTTTTTCTGTATATATTCGTGGTCACATCCGTAGTTTTTTACATAATAGTAGACAAGTATTAATTTAATTAAGTACTATACCTTATCTCCTCGAATTTTGCCAAGTTACGAGGATAATGTGTACTTCGAAATCAACCATATATGATACTACCCCCTCCCGTAATAACTTCGTATAGCATACATTATACGAAGTTATACGACCTCCTTCTCCTCCCCAAGCAGGGCTCGGCGGCACCACCCTCCCCCACCTTCGGCCTGCGGGGCCTCCATCTCCTCGGCGCAGCGGCGGCTGCGACCCGGCGGCGGCGCCTCCTCCTTCTCCCGAGGCGGCACCTGCGCGCCCCTCCATCACCGCGGCAGAGACGCGGCGGCGGCCTACCTCCTTCTCCCGACGCGGCGGCCTGCGCGCCTCCTCTTCCTCGGCGCAGGCGGCCGGCGCGCCGCCCCCCTTCCTCCCCCCGGCCAGATCTGGCGGCGGCGCTGGCGCTCCTTCTTCCGGCCAGATCTGGCAGGCGGCCTCTTCCCGCGGCCGGGGTGGCTAGCGCGCCGCCTCTCTTCGGCCTCTGCGAGGGTCTCCCGCGGCTGGCGCCGACGCCCCCCTCGTCATGGAGCTCGCCCCCGGCGGCGACCTCCTCTCCCGGCTCGCGTCCCTCCCGCAGCCGCGCCGCCTCCCAAGCACGCCGCCTGCCGCGCCTTCCTCCAGCTCATATCCACGCACACCTTTTGCCACGCGCGCAGCGTCTCCCACCGCGCGTCGCCATCCACCTCCTTCGTGCTTGGTCCCAACTTTGCTGCCTTGTCCCTCCCCCTTGTAAGGGACTCGGTGGCCCTGCCGGCCTCTTCCGAGCCCGTTGGCACTTCGGTTGGTTGTGCTTTGTCGGGGCGCCATTCGCTTCCCTCCTTCCTTACCACCACCTTCGCGCACAGTGGTGGAGCTTGGCGTCGGCTTTCCCTCTTCTTTCCTTCTTCTTCCCCTCCTTCTGGGCCCGTCTTGGCGGAGACCGCCAGGGGGGACCGCTCTGCGAGAGGCCGAGTCCGTGGGCAAGAGGCCCGGTTTGGTCGGAGCGGTTGGAGTGGGTGTGCTCCAGGGGTGTGTGTCCGGTGGCCTCGTAGCTCGGCACCGGCTTCTTCTACTTCTTCCCCCTCCCCCTGCGCCCGTGTCGGTGGAGGCCGCTTGGGGGGGTCCGCTCCGGTGGCTGGCCGAAGTGGTCGTAGCAGGTGGCTCCAGGGGCGTGTGTCCGGCGGCCCCTCAGCTCCTCCCGTGGTGGCGTGGTCGACCATTGCCCGTCCTCGGCGACACGGCGACCCCTGTTGGTGACGGGGCTCGTCTCTAGCTGTCTAGGTGGCATGGCGTCTGGTCTCCTTTCGCTTCCCGTGCGTTGGCCACTCGGCGTGGTGGCCCCTCTCCGACGGCTTTGGCTGACGACCTTTCCCTAACGGCGTCCCCGTTCTCTGCCTCTTGACTTGGTCCCGTCCCCGTCGTCTTGACCCTCCCTTTCTCCGAGGGGTCGGGTGGTGTGGGCGGCCTCTTCCGCGTCAAGGAGCGGTGTTCGTCTGCGCTCTCCGGCTCTTCGTCTTCGGCCAGCAGCTCGGTTCTTCTGTTGCTTTCAGTCTTTGGCGGCCTCTGCCTTATGCGCTAGTAGGGCTGGTCTTGGGCGAAAGCCCTGTCCTTTTGGGCTGGTGTTGGTGTCACCTTTGGTGTCGTTCCCTCCTTGGAGGCATCACTTTCATACATTCCTGTGCTCTGGGTGAAAACCCTATCGGCATTGCGGCGGCGGCGGGTTCTCCCTGTCGTTTATCTTGTTGGAGGCGTTGTGTTTGCCGTCTCGCGCTATGGGCTTCCGTTGTATCTGTTGTTTTAGGAGTCGTTCGTCGCTGCATGAGTGTTGGTGGTGTTTTCCCTTCTCCCTCTCCTGTATCTCTCCCTGTTTGACCGTTGGCCTAGTGGGCTTCGGTAGTGTTCCTGGTGGTGGCCGGAGGTGTGTCTGGCTTTGGCCAGGGTTGCAGCGGAGCGCTGCGGTTGAACACCGTGTTCGCATGGGTTTTTATTTTAGTTTCTCCTGCTTATCAATGAAATAGGTCGGCAGTTCTCCTACTCCTCTTTCAAAAAGGTTCTCAAAATGTCCCGTTTCCGCTGCTAATGACACGTGGGCTCCGTGTGCCATGAGCCGTCACAGTAGTGTTCAAATTAGAGAAAGCAAGTTCTAGTTCTAGGATACACAAGACGTGAAGTTCACGGGCTCACGGCCCTTCATCTTCATGTATGCATTGCCAGTCAGTCGGGTCTGGCAGCACGTGTCGACACGTACGTCTCACGTCCCCGTCGCCGGTGCCGTCTGGAAGACACCTACTCGGTCGCCGCTACACCTCCTGTACAAGACACCGCTCGCATGCAGTCGGCGCCCTGCTGAGATCGATACCGACCACCCGGCCAGGAACCCTAGCTAGATCGAACCGCATGCAGCCCCCATGCAGGCACATGATATATCACCAAGTTCTCAGAGCCAGCCACTCCGACACAGCACGCCTGCATGCATGCATGCATGCGTCCTGCAGGCAGCCGCGTGCGTAGGCACGCCATGAAATCAACGATCATCAGCAGTAGAGCAGCAGGCCACAATGCCATCGATCGAGCAGGCAGATCGAGAAGAGATGATTTGGATGGAACGTTAAACGCCGACGCTGGCATATGTACGTACGTCGACGACCATGCACCCGTGTCTCTTGCCGTACATGCAACGCATGCATGCATGCCCAGCCACATGCACGATCGACCATGCATGGATACCCTCAGATTGATTGGTGACGAGGCAGACGTACTGGCACGAGCTACGTAGGAAATCTCTGCTCACACGCACTGTTCGGACGCGTACGTACGTCTCCAGCTGGACACGGATGGCTCTCACTACGTGTACGTACACCATGCATATCGTGGTGTTTGCCCACGGGGTTGTGCGTGTGTCCCCGGTGTCCCCTTGCAGCGGAAATTAACATGTACAAGACGCCATCGGATCAGCTTTGTCGAGCCATCCATCGAGACCGGCCGAACCCTTCTCCCGATGGAGGCCTTGTCTCCGTTGATTAATCGTCGATCAGCCTGCTGCACTGTGGCACGTACTGTGTATATACCGACACATGATAGGCTGATGCTGCTCCGGCTTCAACGAAGGCCTTGGGCTCATGGTCTGTCCAACACTGCCATCCAACGAAAGGTTAGCGTATCCGGGCAATATAAATAAACCCCCAATGCACAACACAGCACAGCACAAAGCAATTGTGTGGTAAGCATTAAGCAACACACGGCGGCAAGAACTACTCACTTACTCAGTCTCAACGAGCTTCACAAGCAAGAAGACATTGAGCCGCAGCTAAGCTCGATCCGATCCAAGAACTCGGATTGAATTGTTGATGATCGATAGGAGTGGGAGCGGCCGGAGCTGCAGCATGGCGGAGGAGGAGTCGGTGGTGAGCTGCGAGTGCTGCGGGCTGGAGGAGGAGTGCACTGGGGAGTACATCTGCGGCGTGCGGGCCTACTTCGGCGAGCGGTGGCTGTGCGGGCTGTGCTCGGAGGCCGTCAAGTACGAGGCCGGCAAGTGCAGCGCGGCGGCGGGCGTGGAGGAGGCCGTGCGCGCGCACATGGCCTTCTGCCGCATGCTCAAGCGCGGCGGCCCCGCCGTACGCGTCGCCGAGGGCATGTGCCAGATGCTGCGCACCGCGTCCCACCGGGCGTCGTTGTCGCCGCGGCCCGTCGCAGCCGAGCACCACCGCGCGCCGCCGCTGGCCATGCGCCTCTGAACTTCAGGGAGGCGTCGATCGTGTTTGGCGCTTGTGAGGCGGATGGTTGCGTCTCTCACGACACCTAGCTAGGCAGCTAGCTATTATTAGCACTCTATGTGGTTTTGATCCAGTGAGTACAGTCAACAATCGAGATTGTACTGTGTACATACATGTGATCAGATATATAACATTTCAATTTCAAATGATGATTTTGATTAAGAAAATCGGTGTGCTTCTGCCCAGCGGCCGACTGGCCGGCTGCTAGCTATCTATTAATTCCATCACTGTATTGTTCATCAACCAGTTTGTTTATCTTCTTTGATGTTCTTTATTGGTTAGAATATCTTTGCTTTCTTCAGTGTTCTTGGTCGGATCTAATACTCTGCCGTATGCCCGTATCTTGATGAAACTGTGAGCACCTCCGTCTTCGCCGAGTGGAGGCCGTCAGCCCGTCACCGCCGTGTTATCGTACTCACACGCCCGCGTGCCGTGCGCATAGGATACTGTTTGGCTTGCCAATGGCGGCTTTGATCGTTGGACACCATATCGTCGCCATGGTCCGGGAGTTTCTCCTAGGCAGTAGCCATGGGTTCATGGTGTACGATGCTACCTATAATCCCATCTGTTCTTGTTGCAGCACGTTGTGATTCGATCCGGCTACTTCCGAGATCAATTCATGATCTTAGGCTCCGATACTATCAGGTCTGCTATGTCAAAAGGCCCAACTGAAATCTCAACTAAGATCTTAAGCCCATGTTAGAAACTTAAAAGTAGATGCACATTCTTACTTAGCAAGTATAGCAGAATGTGTCTTGTTGGTTTTTTACATCTTGCTATCTATGGGCTTCATATATGCTGAAATATAGCTCTTTTTTTTTTCCCTTTCTATCTAAAAAATTCTCAAGACACTCTTAAGAGAACATCCGCATATGTAGATTTTTTATTTTAAAAAATGCAAGGCAATAGAGCCGCCGGGATTCGTTAAATGAAAGAAAGGTTACAAGTTGGCACGCGGGCTAGAAAATCATAATACAAGTTATAAGGTTACAATGCATGAGACTAGAAACCATGAGCAAGAGCCAGAGCCAAGAGGGCAATGGAAGCATCACGCCATCTTGCTGCATTGATGAAACCTGCCATGGAGATTGAACCTGCAATGGAGATGGAGAGCAATTCATATAGCAACGAGCTAGCCATACTTCTTTCCCACTGATGAAACGTCGTAAACTCGTAATGGCTAAGAGGAGCTCGCGAAGAGCGTGATGGCCTCTCTGTCAAGCGCCGGTGCTCTATGCATGCCATGCTGCCAAGTAGCGAACCTCCGTTGGCCGGCATTGTTAACCACGAAAATTACGAAACCCATTCAACCCAACCACCCCAGCCCAACCCACCCGTCAGATGAAATCCTGTAAGAACCAACCCACCGAGCCCACCCAGACCTAGCACCGCTTTAACGAATTTTTTAAAATTTAATTTAATTTTTTTCTTAATTAAATAAATAGATATCTATTTATTAAATTTAAATAAATAGGCTACTCCCGCAGGTGCAGGTTTAAAAGGCTGGATATATGTCCCGCTGTTTCCAAAGGTGAGAATTTGAATATTTGCTACTCCCTCCAGTTTGATAATTCCTGTCGTTTTAGACACGATCTCACATACCAAGGAAGTATTAAATATCCCGTAGTAGTAATATGGTCAAATGAATGCTTGTAGCTTAGTGGTTGCTCCCACTTTCCCATAAGTTGCATGCCTAGGTTCGAATTTTGATGCTACACTTTATTTACATGCACACCCAATAAATGGTTCTAGGGCCACGTAAAGTTCTGCTTACAATCAATGCATCCTAGAACGACAGGAATTTTCCAACTAAACACAAAACACTCCAGCGATAGAAATTATCAAACTGGAGGGAGTATATTGTTTGGCATGATTTTGCAACAATGGCTAGGGTCGTGTGGCAGGCAAAAGTCATCGTTTAAAATAGCGAGATTCCTCTTCCGCCAAATGGCAAGGTGGGATTTGCCCGAGAGGGAAAATCCTTTTGTTGGAACAACGGAATTTGAAGACCGGAAAAACCTGCCGTTCCAACTAAGGCCCAGCCCACAAGAAGAGCTCCCTCGCCCCCTCTCTCTCCCTCCCTATCCCCAACCCTGCTAGTTTGCCCACTGCAGTGCTCTCCCAACTTGCCAGTGCACATCAACTTGTTCCCAATTGTGTGAAAGCAAGGTAAGGTTCTTACAGTGAAACCTGAAATCGCATTCAAGGCACGTAAGACAAATCTTCACGCATTGAGGTAAACCAGTGCAGGAGTATGTTTGCCTGATGGAGTCTTCTCCTTCTTGGCAAATGCATGCAACATGATATGATTCTACGTTTTAAGTGGAACTGCATTGGAGCATGCGAGGGGGGAATGCCTTCAGACCTCTTTGTTTTATATCATGTACCCTAGTAGTTTCTGGCTAAGTTCATACATTTTTAGGCTAAAGTCTGGCTATATTCAGCTTGTTCATGTTGCAGGGGTTTAGTGCTTATTTAGGAGCCGTTTTCAAGATGAGGAAGATGTTCTCAAGATATGGTGTATCTGATTATTTGTTGAAATACTTATCTTGATACGATGCTAAAATAAGTTGTTAAAATATGTAGGATGATACGTAGATAATCAGGCAAACTAAAATTATTAACAAGTTGAAACAATGAAGACAAATGAAGACCCCACCGAGAGTAGCTCACATTCTATTTGGAATGATAGGAAATATATTGCATCATTATTGTTCATATCTACATACCATTTTACACATTTCAACAACTTATTTCAGCATCATACTAAGATAAGTACTAAGATAAGTATTTCAGCATCGTACGTCTCCAGCTGGACACGGAGGGCTCTCATCGCGCTACGTACGTGTACGTACACCATACATATTGTGGTGTTTGCCCACGGGGGTGTGCGCGTGTGTCCGGTGTCCCCTTGCAGCGGAAACATGTACAAGAGTACAAGACAACATCGGATCAGCTTTGGGTGTGTTTGGTTTTGGTGTCCTGGATGGTTCCATCTGGTATGGCATCGTTTTTTGTTTGGTTGCTATTAGTTGGATCCATCTATCTTGATTTTTTTTGTCCATCCATAGTGTTTTAAGGCCTGATTGATCGTCCGATGGGTGCTCTCCATGTGCCAAAAAGACAAATCTTTTTTTTCCTTTATGAAAACTACACGCCAGTTGTCGTGACAGCGAAAGGTTAGCATATCCAGGCAATATAAATAAACCCCCAATGCACAACACAGCACAGCACAAAGCAATTGTGTGGTAAGCATTAAGCAACACACGGCGGCAAGAACTACTCACTCACTCAGTCTCAGAGATCTTCACAAGCTAGAAGACATTGAGCCGCAACTAAGCTCGATCCGATCCGATCCGATCCGATCCAAGAACTTGGATTGAATTGTTGATGATCGATAGGAGTGGGAGCGGCCGGAGCTGCAACATGGCGGAGGAGGAGTTGGTGGTGAGCTGCGAGTGCTGCGGGCTGGAGGAAGAGTGCACCGGGGAGTACATCTGCGGCGTGCGGGCCTACTTCGGAGAGCGGTGGCTGTGCGGGCTGTGCTCGGAAGCCGTCAAGTACGAGGCCGGCAAGTACGGCGCGGCGGCGGCGGGTGTGGAGGAGGCCGTGCGCGCGCACATGGCCTTCTGCCGCATGCTCAAGCGCGGCGGCCCCGCCGTGCGCGTCGCCGAGGGCATGTGCCAGATGCTGCGCACCGCGTCCCACCGGGCGTCGTCGTCGTCGCGGCCCGCCGCGGCCGAGCACCACCGGGCGACGCCGCTGGCCATGCGCCTCTGAACTTTAGGGAGGCGTTGATCGTGTTTGGCGCTTGTGAGGCGGATGGATGCGTCTCTCGCGACACCTAGCTAGCTATTATTAATTAGCACTCTATGTGGTTTTGATCCAGTGAGTACAGTCAACAATCGAGATTGTACTGTGTACATACATGTGATCAGATATATAACATTTCAATTTCAAATGATGATTTTGATTAAGAAAATCGGTGTGCTTCTGCCCAACGGCCGACTGGCCGGCTGCTAGCTATTAATTCCATCACTGTATGGTTCATCAATCAGTTTGTTTATCTTCTTTGATGTTCTTTATTGGTTAGAAAAACTTTTGCTTTCTTCAGTGTTCTTGGTCGAATCTAATACTCTGCCGTATGCCTGTATCTTAATGAAACTCTGAGCACCTCCGTCTTCGCCACGTGGAGGCCGTCACCGTCGTGTTATCACACGCCCACGTGCCGTGCGCGTAGGATACTGTTTAGCTTGCCAATGACGGCTTTCATCCTCGGACATCATGTCGTCGCCATGGTCCGGGAGTTTCTTCTAGGCTGTAGCCATGGGTTCATGGCGTACGATGCTACCTATAGTTCCATCCGTTCTTGTTGCAGCACGTTGTGATTCAATCCAGCTACTTCCGAGATCAATTCATGATCTCAGGCTCCGGTACTATCAGGTCTGCTATGTCAAAAGGCCCAACTGAAATCTCAACCAAGATCTTAAGCCCATGTTTGAAACTTAAAAATCATGAATTGGTGGTCTTCTGTGGCAGTCGCTTTGTGCATTGGTGGGGGAAGGGGCTTGGGCGAAAGCCCTGCCCATTCCTAGGCGGATGGTGGCGTCACCTTTGGTGACGTTCCCCTCGTTGGAGGCATCATCTTACAGCCCCTTCTCTCATTTCGGATGAAAACCCTGGCGGTCGCACGACGGCGGCGGGTCTTACCCGTCGTTACCTTGTTGGAGACGTCGTGTTAGTCACCGCTGCACTTCTTGGTTGTCTACTAGGTCTGCTAATTCGGAGTCGTCCGTCGTTGTGTGCGTTGGTAGTGCACTCGGCATGGCCGGTGTTGTTTCCTTCCCGTTTCCTTCCCCTTCCCCTCTAGTTGTGTGTCGCTGCAAGGTCTTGACCTTGTGCGTGTGGGCGCGGCCGTTTGGCCGGGGTGTGCAGCAGTCTTACTGTGTTGTAACTCTTGTAACTTTGGTGCGTCGCACCGTTCTTCTTCTATCAATGAATGAACGGCAGCTCTCCTGCCTTTCCCTTCAAAAAAAAAAACTTAAAAATCGATGCACATTCTTCTTAGCAAGTAGCAGAATGTGTCTTGTTGGTTTTTTACACCTTGCCTTTTATGGGCTTCATATATGCTGAAATATTGCTTTTTTTTTCTTTTTATCTAAAAAAAATCTCAAGACAAACTCTTCAAAGAACATCCACATATGTAGATTTTTTTATTAAAAAAAACGCAAGGCAATAGACCTTCGGGATTCGTTAAATGAAAGAAAGGTTACAAGTTGGCACACGGGCTAGAAAATCACGGTACAAGTTATAAGGTTACATTCCATGAGACTAGAAACCATGAGCAAGAGCCAAGAGGGCAATGGAAGCATCACGCCGTCTTGCTGCAATTTTTTTTTTTAAAAAAAGAGAGGGGCTTTCCCTCCATTTTTCATTGCATCAAACAAGATACAACGAAAACCATGTCTAAACCATCTTGCTGCATTGATGAAACCTGCCATGGAGATTGAACCTGCAATGGAGATTGAGAGCTAGCCATACTTCTTTCCCATTGATGGCTAAGAGGAGCTCGCGAAGAGCGTGATGGCCTCTCTGTCAAGCGCCGGTGCCCGGTGCTCTACTGCATGCCATGCTGCCAAGTAGCGAACCTCCGTCGGCCGGCATTGCTAACCACGAAAATTACGAAACCCATTCCATTCAACCCAACACCACCCCAGCCCAACCCACCCGTCAGTTGAAATCCTGTAAGAACCAACCCACCGAGCCCACCCAGACCTAGCACCTCTTTAACGAATTCTCAGCGGCCGACTGGCCGGCTGCTAGCTAGCTATTAATTCCATCACTGTATGGTTCATCAACCAGTTTGTTTATCTTCTTTGATGTTCCTTTATTGGTTAGAAAATCTTTGCTTTCTTCAGTTTTTTTGGTCGAATCTAATACTCTGCCGTATGCCTGTATCTTGATGAAACTCTGAGCACCTCGGCCGTCTTCACCGCGTGGAGGCCGTCATCGGCGCCCGGCAGGCAAGTCTTGACGCCGCCCGTCGTGTTATCACGCGTCCGCGTGCCGTGCGCGTAGGATACTGTTTGGCTTGTCAGTGGCGGCTTTGATCATGCCGTCACCGTGGTCCGGGAATTTCTGCTAGACGGTAGCCATGGGATCATGGTGTACGATGCTACATACGATCCCTCCGTTCTTGTTGCAGCACGATGTGATTCGATCCGGCTCGCTTTTGAGATCAATTCATGATCTTAGGCCGGCTCAGGTACTATCGGGTCTGCTATGTCAAAAAGACCCAACTGAAATCTCAACCTAGATCTTAAGCCCATGTTTGAAAATTAAAAATAGATGCACGTCCTTACTTACCAAGTAGCAGAATGTGTCTTGTTGGTTTTTTGCACCTTGGCGCCATCTATGGGTTTCATATATGCTGAAATATAGGTGTTTTTTTTTTCTATCTCAAAAATTTATAAGACAAACTCTTAAGAGAACATCCGCATATGTAGATTTTTTTTAATAAAAAAGACGCAAAGCAGTAGAGAACATTCGCAACTTGGACTGTGGCGTTTCTGGTTTTGGGGCGCGGTAGTCCCCGTCCTGCTTTGCCTCACTCCAAAGGGGGGACTACGAGGTTCCCTTTAAAAAGGTGGACTACGAGGTTCCCTTCGGATATGCACCTCCTTGATCCACTGTTGCTCCACTCCGAAGGAGCGAGTCTCCCTTTGGATACACACTCCCCCTGGTCCGTCGTTGCTCCTCGCAAGGGGAGCGAGGCTTCCTTCGAATGTGCACCTCCTTTACTCTATCAAGCTGGTTCGCCACTTTCACTGATTCGTATGGGATAGGTGTCCCCAGCTACAACAATGAAGTCTTCTTCTTGGCAAATGCATTCAGCATGAGATGATTATACGTTTTAAGCAGAACTGCATTGGAGCATGCGAGGGGGAAATGCCTTCAGACCTCTTGTTTTATATCTTGTACCCTAGTAGTTTCTGGCTAAGTTCATACATTGCAGGCTAAAGATCGGCTTATTTAGCTTGTTCATGTTGCAGGAGTTTAGTGCTTATTCAGGAATTGTTCTCAAGATGAAGAAGATGTTCTCAAGATATAGTGTATCTGATTATTTGTTGAAATACTTATTTTAATACGATGCTAAAATAAGTTGCTAAAATATGTAGGATGATATGTAGATGATCAGGCAAACTAAAATTATTAACAAGTTGAAACAATGAAGACAAATGAAGACCCCCACCGAGAGTAGCTCACATTCTATTTGGAACGATAGGAAATATATTGCATCATTATTGTTCATCTACATACCATTTTACACATTTCAGCAACTTATTTCAGCATTGGATAAGTATGTAAGCAAATAATTAGATATGTTATATTTCGAGGACAGTTTAGTCTATATCTAGCTCAGTTCAATACAACAGAAACACTCTTCATTATTCCAAATTGGGCTAGAGGTTGGAATTTTATATCTTAAAAACTACTTCCTCAGTTTCCCTGTGTTTGTTCATAGCACACTATACGCACTAAACAAGAAAGTAGTTCCCAAAAAAAAACAATACGCAAAAACCATCGTATCTCTATTTAATAGCACGTTACAAGTTTTTTCTTTTTGCTAAGTCTTTATTTAAGGGTAAAGAATAGAAACGTCACAGTAACTATAATTTTGATATTCTAAATGAACAAACATTATGAAACATATTTTTTTGAGATCCTAGATAAATATAGTGAAACAGGCATAGTAAAATAAACTCTTAAAAAACGTACGCCATTACGAGGAAGGATATAAAGACGGAGAAGATCATGACAGCTGAAACGCTGAAATTTCAATTAAATCCCTCAAGATTCGATCACGAAGCTGAATACGCTCTTCGATTAATCAAAGCGAGTCAAAAGGGTACCACGTACCTAGCGTCTGGTTGACCAGCTGAAGGTTGCGCACCTCATCCTTTACACATATGGGTTGGTGCAGTGCAATTTAGAGCATCCACTCAACGACCTCTATTCCAGCCTCTAAAACACTAAGGGGTGAGAAAGGGAGGTTATTGAAGATGCAATGCACCTTGCAAATCTCACGATAATCACGTATGCGATAAGTGTTTACACCGTCTTTAATAATTTTCTCTTCATTCCATTTTCCTTCTCATTTCTTCCCCATATTTTTTTCTTCATTTCTCATCATCTTCAACAACATACCTTAAAAAAATTCGTGAAAAGAATAGAGAATTTTCTTTTGAAAAGAATGCACCAAGCAATTTTTTCTGAAGAAAACAACAAAGAATCTGTCGAAGCATCTTAAAAGATCAGAATCTCCTCGTAAAGAAAAAATGATCACCAAAATGATACCGTTGGAGATGGTCTGCACGGGAGGAGCCTATATTAGGCCGAAGACTTGAGTTTTTCCTCACTGAATTAAAGAAAGACAGACTTTCAGTTTTCTCTTTGAACAAGCTGATGCCATTCCACTGCAGATTTGCAGCCCAGGAAATGTAAATTTCAGTAGGTATAGGTTCCCTGCAGCAAGGTATGTCACGTCTGAACCCTGAACCGAACCGAGTGGGTTGGCTATGACTATAAGATGTAGTTACTTTTGTGAATTCTGTGTGGAATAATTGAACACCGACTGAAAATTTGGCCGCTGCATGTTTGTAGCCTGCAAATGAACTAGTTAATATTTAGGACTTGAAGGAACGTGCTACTATCTGCTTCCAATCATTGTTCTTGTAATTTTTTATGCGCAAGTGTAGCTATCCTTTTCTCTCTATTTTTCTTTGTAGGAGTTTGCGTGTAAGCTACTGAAAATTTGGAAATTAAATATAGACATATATGCCAAGTTGCCAGCGCAAAGATTACTCGCCGCAACTATTGGATTCAGTTCATAACACTTCGTCCTTGAATATATTGGACTATCCAACTATCTCAATGTTCTAAGAATCCCGATTAACCCGAATTAATCCCCTGTTATTTTCTAAAAAACAGTCCTCCGCTTAACAACGATTACCCATTAGTTCCGATTAGCCATGAATTAATACCAGTCTAATCGCTAATTCCTATATCGCCAATCAATCGATTCAACCTTTGAGCTATCCTTAATTTCCACGAGTCCTTGCAGCTTGCTGATTCATGAGTGATTTCAGGATCTGACACATCATTTTTCTGTGAACAGGAATTTACAATTTAGCCTGAACAAATTTGCAGTTCCTAATTTTGCTGCAACCAATGTGATGTGCATATAGTTTTAATTTTCCAAGGTACTGGATTATAAATGCCCAACTTACTTTTCACCGATTCTCAAATTTTGTACTCAATGCGCTGGCCGACGAATTTGTTCACTGCGCATGAGTTGATTGATTTGTTTGTTCCAATTAACAATAACCAAAGTCTACTCCATGGCATGATGGCAATTGCATAGCAATAACAAAGACGCAAGCTTGTCTTAAGCTACAACAGTTTTATTCTTATTCTTGTAGCCCTCAATTCTTTCAACCATTATTGAGCATGCAAACGATGAGCCAGAGTAGCCTATATATATATTCGTCAAGTAGTTTAAGGTAGGTGTTTTTCTACTTGTTAAATCTGGTGCATTTTTTTGACATGTTCACATACCAATAATCCAAGACTTCCTTTGTCATATGAAAATATAGGTTTGACATTAATAGCAGTTAGAGGCTTAGAGCACCTTATATATGGACATTATCTTCTTGACAATGCAACATGTCGAGCTAGTTATGCAAAAGTGCCTCTGCCAAGCATCACTAAGTAGGTCTTCTCTCTTGTATGCTAGTTCTTGGTACCTATGCATGACATTGTGATCAAACATTTCAATCAAGCATTATTAATGTGTATGTGTCTTGAGGTTGTTTCCACTGTACCTTAGCATCGCAGATAAGCATAGCCAGGTAGCCCTCAATTCTGCAAGCAAAAAGGAGTCACGAATGATGCCGCGAGCCGTGTCTGACGGATGTGAAAACCCTGACACTGACATTGCAAGATGGGCGTCGTCACTCCGCCACATGGACAGCGCCAAGCGGGGCGACAAGGTTGGCTTCCCGCCAACGAAGAGCCTCCTCATGGAGCTCTCCGATGCAGTCAAGGAGACATTCTTCGCTGATGAACCGCTGCGGGAGTATAAGGACCAGCCGAGGTCCAAGAAGATCTGGCTCACCCTGCAGTACGTGTTCCCGGTGCTTGACTGGGGCAGGCACTACACCCTCGGCAAGTTCAAGGGTGACCTCATCGCCGGGCTCACCATTGCCAGCCTCTGCATACCTCAGGTACTTCATCAACCGTGAGTTACTATCTCACTCGATCAGTATTCAGTAGTGCCTGAGTAGCCACAGCACAGTTCGTCTCTGAGATGTGGTCTAACAATGATATCTTATACTAGGACATCGGCTTTTCCAAGCTTGCTAACCTGCCACCGGAAATTGGGCTGTGTAAGCGCATGGACAAAAATTTTCATGGCTTCATGTGCTGCTTGGCACCATTAGTAAATTGTCAGGACCTTTTGTGCGCTAACTGATACTGATGTGACATGTTCTGATGTTTGACAGACAGCAGTTTTGTCCCGCCTTTGATATACGCTTTGATGGGCACCTCCAGAGATCTGGCCATCGGTCCGGTGTCCGTTGTGTCGTTGTTGCTCGGTGCTCTCCTCCAGGAAGAGATTGATCCAAAGAAGAATCCGCTAGAGTACAGACGGCTAGCGTTCACTGCGACATTCTTTGCGGGGATCACTCAGGCAGCACTTGGATTCTTCACGCGAGTGGCTCTTGGTGACTGTTAAGCTCTCAGCTCTCGTGCTTGATCTCTTCTTGGATTGGACGGTTTATGTGGTGTGTGGCTGACATCTGCTATAGGCTAGGGTTCATCATTGAGTTCTTGTCCCATGCTGCCATCATTGGGTTCATGGCGGGCTCTGCCGTCATTATTTCTCTTCAGCAGTTGAAAGGCTTCCTCGGCATCTCAAACTTCACCAAGAAGACCGACATCATCTCGGTCATGAAATCAGTCGTGCAAAGCGCTCACCATGGTGTATGTATACCACTGATACCTTCTGATCTTCTCTGCTTCTCTAACGAAAACCAATAATTGAGAAAACTAAAATGGAATGCTTGGCTGACTGCTGCTGACTGGTTGTTGCTGCAGTGGAACTGGCAGACGATAATGATTGGGGCATCATTCTTGGCATTCCTTCTAGTCGCCAAATACATTGTAAGATAGAATATTTCTTACCTGGAATTTCATCTTTGGCATTTCATATTGAGATGATCACACTGCTCCATTGGGACAATTCAGGGGAAGAAGAATAAGAAGCTCTTCTGGGTCCCTGCCATTGCACCACTCATTTCAGTGATTGTATCAACCTTTTTCGTCTACATCACTCATGCTGACAAGCACGGCGTCGCAATCGTATGACATCATTGACAACTACTGACACAACAGATAAGATTATCAGTAGAGCAATACTATCAAACTAGTTGAGAAGTTAACAAAAGCCATGATAAAATTTTGCAGGTGAAAAACATAAAGAAAGGCATCAATCCACCTTCAGCTAGTTTCATATACTTTAGTGGTCCCTACTTGCTGAAAGGATTCAGAATTGGAGTTGTGGCTGGAATGATAGCCCTGACGGTAACACAAACGGCATTTCATTTGAGATCTTTCTATGATAGATACCGGTATGTGCTAAAACTGTTGCAAACTTTTTTAGGAAGCAGTTTCAATTGGAAGGACATTTGCTGGCCTGAAGGACTACCAACTAGATGGGAACAAAGAAATGGTAGCCTTAGGAACCATGAACGTTGTAGGTTCAGTAACTTCTTGCTACATAGCCACAGGTAACAACTCATTCAGCTTAAATAACTCAAATTATGCATAAGATGCAACATTCTGTGTAACAGAAGTTGTTCGTTATAGGTGGTTTCGCACGATCAGCAGTCAATAGCATGGCTGGCTGCAAAACAGCAGCATCCAATGTTATCATGTCAATTGTAGTGCTGCTTACACTGGAGTTGATCACTCCACTGTTCAAGTACACGCCCAATGCCATCCTTTCTTCCATCATCATCTCGGCGGTGATTAGCCTAATTAACTATGAGGCAGCTTACCTTATCTGGAAGGTTGATAAGTTGGACTTTCTGGCATGCTTAGGAGCGTTCTTTGGAGTCGTATTTGCGTCAGTGGAGTATGGCCTTCTCATTGCGGTGCGGATTAATTCCAGATATTTCTTTCAATCTACTTCGAACTGAAATCCCTGTAATCTTGTACATTATACGAAGTGTTCATTATAGTTGAACTTGTGGAATAGGTTGCAATATCAGTTGCCAAAATTCTTCTCAAAGCAACACGGCCCAGAACAGCTTTGCTTGGTAACCTTCCAAGGACAGATCTATACAATGATGTTGAACAATACCAAGATGCTACCAAGGTGCCAGGGGTGCTAATTGTTAGAGTGGACTCAGCTATATATTTCACAAACTCTAACTATGTTAAGGAGAGGTAAATGCTTATATTCAAAACTTCAGTATGTATTTGAGTTACTGGTATGGTTACTATTTTTATTGATGTGTGTGTTGACAAAATGAGACGAGCCAATTTTTTTGAAATACAATTAAATAATTTGAGGTGATGCATGTAAGCAGGAGAAAAAAAGAACTGACTAGATACTAGTATTGTTAGTTTAGTTTTAGAAAGGACTTTAACACCTAGGTTGTGGTATATCTATTCATGAGAGGTTTGGAAGTTGTCAGCGTGTCATATACTGATACATCTGTGGTTGCATTCCACTTTATAAATTAGATATGCGCGTGTAACTGTTATAATTTTTCTTTGAGCTAAGAATTATTACCATTTTGTTTATTGATGCCAGCTGATTGTTTCTTCTCCTTTCTCAAGGGGTGCAGTAGTTATTATTCAACAACCAAGAGGCTATAACTATAGGATTAAATCCTGAAAAAAAACCACAAATAAATGTACCATGTATAGTAAGGGGAACTCACACTTTAGCCACTAGCTACAAGACATGGCATGAGAGTAGCAACGGTCAGCTAGCAAATTATTTTTCTCTACTAGGAAATAAATATAGGATGTTGAGGGGCTTAGGCTGCTCCCAGAATCTGAAAATGAAAGTCGACTCACCCTAAAAAATTCCCCTAAAAAAACTCACCCTGAGAAAGAGAGATTATTACAAGCTCTTCTAGAATATGGCTACATGTGCAAACAACTCGTGTAATGTATATTCTAATTTCTAAGAAAGCATTAGATGCAGTTGCATCATGTTGAGTATTCTAATAGCAAAGTTGAGTATTCTAATAGCAACTAGTTCGGAAAAAAAAACATTCTAGTAGCAACATATTGCAAATTGAAATGCTAGAACAAAACAGCACTTCACATACCATCCAATTTTCAGAATCCTGAGGTGGCTGAGAGAAGACGAACAGCGGCAACAGGAACAGAAGCTACCCCAAATTGAACTTCTGATTATTGACCTATCGCGTAAGAACGGTGGATTTATTTTCTGTAACAAAATGCTGCAGAAAATTTTTTATTGAGTTACGTATATTGGTTGACAACACTGATCTAACCTTCAACAGCGGTAATTGACATCGACACCAGCGGAACCCATGCCTTGGAAGAATTGTTCAGAGCACTTGAAAAGCGCGAAGTTCAGGTAAAGCACCAGAACTAGCATTAAAATTATATAGATTCTACCATTGATACTGCTACCACAAAAACTTCTACTTTGTGTTTTTTTTGTTTTTGAGGGCAGTACTGCAAAATCCTTCACTAAGAACAACAAATCAATGTCTGTCACAGCTGATTCTTGTCAATCCTGGGCCAGTGGTAATCCAGAAGTTCCGCGCAGCGAAATTTACAGAGCTCATTGGTGAGGACAAGATATTCCTGACTGTTGATGATGCAGTGAAGAAATTTGCTCCAATGATGGTGGAGATTAATGTCTGAACAAGACACACTAGTCATGGGCAAGCCGAGAAAGATGAGCTTTAGCTATTCTTTTGCAAGCTCCATGTTTGCAAGTTAAATTTATGGAGCAGAGCAGCATGCAAGTGAATAAGGTAGTTTGCAAAATAGTACGAGTTGGGACTCGACAAATGGTTAAATGAGAAGCAGAAGTTGGCCTGGCTGGATATCTACACCAGTGTCCAGTGTTAGACGTTATGGTGTGTGTTGGCAAGCACTTGATGGAAAAGATTGGATAGATAAAAAAAAAAGCGATGCCCGTTGGTTTAATGTATCATCAATATCATCCATCGTCATAAAAAAAAAATTGGGCTTTCTTTTTTTTGGGATCTATATGATCGTATGTGTTAGTATTCCCCCTTCAATATACTTCCAGGCTCATTTGACTAAGTGATGTCTAGGGCCTGCTTCAAAAACAAGAACCTCTAAAGAACTTCGTAGGAATTTCACATGAATCCAGTTAATTTCCGTACAAAGAGGGGGGAAATCCCCCATGTTCCAAACGGGGCTCCTGGTGCCTTGAAAAAGGTTCGATTTTTTGCAATCAGTTCAAATGGGATGCTTGATGATCTGCAAATTATACAGTACAAGAAGCATGCGTACCGCATACCTAGTTGTTCTTATCTTACACCTACTTGCTCACAACAGTGCAGCATATGCTCACCTTACTAACCGGCAGTCGCCGCCGCCGGACTGTCGCGACGAACCGGTCGATCGCCGCTGGCGCTGGAGCCTGGATGAGGGGTTGGAGGAATCATATGAAGCGGCCGCCGGTGCGCCGCCGCGCTCTTGCGCTGTGGCCTACAAAACTGTGAACGAGTCGGCGCCGGCGCGGCGGTGGGGTTGTTTGGGCTTGGTGCCCGGTCACTGCCCCCTCCCTCCGTTTTTTTTGGTTCGACCTCTTTGGCTATTTTGCACGTGTCTAGCCATTCGTCTTATTCAAAAATAAAACAAATTATAACAAAATAAATGATATTTACAAAAATAATTTGAATAAGACGAATGGTAAAAGACGTGTCAAAAATTCAAAGGTGTCAAAAAATGAAGGTAGTAATTTATTATTTTTCCAAATTAAATAAATAAATTTTTGTTTATTAAATTTAAATAAATAGGCTCCTCGTACTGTTCCAATTAACGGATTAAAGTTCCGAGGCAAAACCAGCCTAATTAATTGACAGAAAAATATTAAACGGTAAAATTTTGTCAAATAAAACGATCCTGCCATATAAATTGACAGGATATAGCGGCGAAGGATATCCTATCAATTAGAAAGACTGAAAATAGTGTCGTTCTAATTCTTTAACCTGACATTCGAAACGGCGGCTAACAGGGCTGATTCCAAAAACGCCAAATGAAACAGCGGTAATTAAGCTTTTCTGTCCTCCATTGTACAATACGCCTATTCAAACATATGTGGGGAGTGTGATTCTCGTTAGACTGAAATTGCGATGCAGATTTCTAGTTTGAGCGAGGAGTGCATAAGTTTTGTTATGGTCGGTAAACAAGTTTAGCATATGTGGTAAAATTAGTGCCTTTCCCAAAAGATTATAAAAAAAATTGCAACATGCATCACACCGCATGGTCTACCACTTCTTCAACTGTAGTCTCTATTGTTTCATTCCCTCCTCCTCCACTTGATCCAGCATGTTGATTCAACTCAGCCCGAGCAAACAATGCCAAAGGGAAATCACATTCAATCACAATCTCCACATAACGTTTTCAATATTGCGTAGATATTATCCATATCAACTCCCAATAATATCCTTCCGTAGCATAGCTCACCATAGCACTAAGCGTCATCACATGTTCGTTCGAGTTTAGTCCAAAGGGCTGCAATAACCACTTTTGCAACCCACCAAACGTCCTCATTGTCGTCCTAGATATTCCTAGTTTGACCGATTGAAAATTAGACATATCTACTCCAGATTCACCATACAAAACCTCGTTTTCTCCATATATTATTTGGAAAATATAACTTGTCTGGCATTACTCCTTTGAAAAAACCGACCACAATTTATTTCAATGTAATCATGATACGTACCCTACATATGGTGTTAAAATTTTTAACATGATAGCTGTGCAAAGATCCCAAACGCTACTATCTACAAATAACTCACATATGTCTACTTCACGCTATAAATTATGCTACAAATATATTATATCCCAGACCTAACATACAAATCACGCTATAAACTTTACTAGAAATATACGATATCCCGGATCCACCAAACGATGCTAACGTACTCCTTATTTCTTTCGATTGGTTGCTGGTTGCAACAGGAAAGATTGAGATCCATAGCCTCTTTCGCTAATCTTTCTCTTTTTATTTTGATCCACGCGATCCCATTCAAATATGGATCCTAGATGACGGCGTGACGATGACAACGTGACGCGGGCGGTGACACTGCGGCCTTGGACCGAACCGTGCTCGATGTAGGGCGGTGACGATGGCATGACCTTGGTGTATGCAGTGCGCGCAACTTTGGGCGGTGGCGACGCGAGTCAAAAGATGACGCTGTGACCTTGGAGCAGGCAACTTTCGAGCGGGTCTTCGCGGTCACAACTAGGCCTCGGGCAGCGGTGTGTGCACGACCTGAAGAAGGGCAACGCGTAGCTTGAAGCACGGTAGAGCTCATAGTCACTTTTTATTGTTGACATCGGTGACACATGTAATATGTTCGATGATTTGGTTTAATCGTCATGTAACCATAGATGCTTTTAACCAAACACTCGTTTGGTCTATAGCCTGGCTCACCTAATGCGAATCAAACAAACAAACTTGTCCCTACGATTTTAACTCGGCTCCTGCTAGTCTAATTAGGTTCGTACGATATGGGCTGAGGCAAAAAAAAAAGAAAAAAGATAACCCACCCATCACGCTGTAGATTCAAGTTCAGTTCGTTTTCGGCCATTGGAGTCAAATAACTCGTTAATTCGTGGCTGCGGGAAATCCACTCCATTGGCCACCACCTCGGCTGCTCGGCACGGCCAAGCCCACATCTTGATCCCCGTGACTGATGACGCCCTCCCTCCCATGTCTTGAGTCATGATATACCCCTCCGCCGCCGCCTCCTACCCCTGGCATGGCGCCGCGGCCGCCCCTCGCGTCGCCTACGCCTCGCCTCCGCCCCCTCTCGCTCCTCCCGCGCGCCGCGCACCTCAGGCCGCTCCTCCCTCCCCTGCTCTCCGGCTTCTCCTCTTCCTCTCGAGACCGGAGCGACCATGAATCTGGGCGTCCACCGCCGGGAGCCGCCTGGGGTAGCCGCAGCCGGAGGTGGCAACAGCAGCAGCCGCCCGACCCCCTGGTGACGCGCGCGCACCAGAATCTGGCTCGGCCGGATTGGCACCGGAGCGCCGTTCTCACCGCTCTCACGCCCGCGCAGGCCGCCTCCGTGGCAGCCTCGTACCCTGTACCCGCCCGCGCCCTCGAGCTCCTTCTCTTCCTCTCGCGGGAGCATTCCCACAGATACCTGCCTGGCACGTTCGCGGAGCTCGCCGTGCGCCTTCTGGAGTTCCGCGAGTACGCCGCCGCGGGACGCGCCCGCATCCACATGATCAAGTCCTGCCGCAGCAAGGAGGAGATGGTGCGGGCGCTGAACCACTCGGATATGCTCAGCCCAAGAGGGCTCAAAATGGGCGTTTTCGCATATAGCGCCCTGTTGATCCATCTGGGCAGACTCGGAATGATTCGAGCTGCCATGGATAGGTACTACCAGATGCTCAGAGAGGGTGTGCAGCCAAATTTACTTATCTATAATGCAGTTATCAATGTTTTGTGCAAGGAAGGCAATGTTGAGGATGCTGAGTCAATCATGAAGAACGTGTTTGATTCTGGGATGAAGCCTGACACCTTCAGCTACACGTCAATGATTCTTGGGTATTGTAGGAACCATGACTTGGATTCAGCGTTTGAGCTCTTCGGTCGAATGGGTAAGGAGGGCTGTGAACCAAATGCTGCAACATACTCAACACTAATCAATGGGCTCTGCAATAGTGGGAGGGTGAATGAGGCATTGGATTTGATTCCGGAGATGACACACCGTGGTGTTCTGCCAACAGTGTACACTTTTACTGCCCCTATTGTTGCATTATGTGACATGGGGTGCAATGAAGATGCCTGGAAGCTGTTCGTCCATATGAAGAAGAAGGGATGCAAGCCAGATGTGTACACCTACACAGCACTTATCAGTGGGCTCCGTGTGTCAGGGATCCTCAAGCTGGCCACTGGAATGTTTCATAGAATGTCTAGAGATGGTGTGTTCCCAAATATAGTGACTTATAATGCTTTGATAAACATTCTGGTGGAGCAAAGAAAAATTGAATCTGCATTTGTTGTTTTTAATATGGTGGAGAGACACGGTTGTTCGTTGAACACCAGGACATACAATGAAATGATCAAGGGCTATTGTATTATTGGAGACACTGAGAAGGCAATGCTTATGTTGACTAATATGTTCAAGGGAGGACATTCAGCTAATCTTGTGACATACAACACCATCATCAAAGGATATTGTGACTCTGGAAATACTTCAAATGCCCTTAGGATTCTAAAACTTATGAAGGCTAATGGGTGTGAACCTGATGAGTGGTCGTACACTGAACTGATTTGTGGTTTTTGCAAGGTAGGTAACATGGAACTGGCTTCTGGAATGTTCAATGAAATGGTAGATCATGGTTTATGCCCAAATGAAGTTACCTACACTGCACTTATAAATAGATACTGCAAGGAAGAGAAAGTGGATTGTGCAATAGCGGTGTTGGAAGACATGAAGGGAAGTGGTTGCAGACCAAATGTTCAGACCTACAATGTTCTAATCCATGGTTTGACTAAGCAGAATAATTTTTCTGCCGCAGAGGAACTATGTAAAGTGATGCTTGAAGAAAATATACTTCCAAATGTAGTCACTTACACTACAATGATTGATGGGTTGTGCAAAAACGGCAAAACATCTTTGGCTCTTGAAATTTTTAACAAGATGGTCGATCATAGCTGTTTGCCTAATCTGCACACATACAGTACCCTTATCCATGCTCTGGGTCAAGAAGGCAAGGTAGCAGAAGCTGAGGAATTGTTTTCAGAATTGGAGAGGCAAGGGCTTATTCCAGATGAAGTTGCTTATGTTAAGATGGTTGAAGCATATGTAATATCTGGCAAAGTTGATCACGCTTTCAATATTTTGGGCAAAATGATAAATGCTGGATGTGAACCAACCTTGTGGACATATGGTGTTCTGATTAAAGGATTGCAAAATAAATACATGTTAGTGGACCAGAAACTTGCGGCCTTGCCAGATGCTGTCTCAAACTGTAGTTTTGATGAACAAGCGATCAATAGCGATGTCATTTCTGCCTTGTCTGCAAAGTTGGCGGATTTTGATTCTAATCTGTCTGTTCAATTCTATAACACAATGGTGACTGGTTTAAGTACAAGTGGGAGATGGCTTGAGGCTAATGAGCTGTACAGAAGCATGGTTGCTCAGGGATTATGTCCAAACCAGGAGGCTTACAATTCCCTGTTGCTTTCACTTTTGAGATCCCTGAAAGTTGACCTTGCTATGGATATATTCAAACATATGTCTGCTCAGCATTGTGAGCTCCGCCTTGCTGGTTATAAAGCACTAATTTGCGCTTTGTGCCAATTAGACAGAAGGAAAGAAGCCCAAACTATTTTTGAAAACATGCTCAAGAGGACTTGGAATCCTGACGATGTTGTATGGACTGTGCTCATTGATGGACTGCTTGTTGCTGGATACAAAGACTTGTGCACTGAATTTCTGCACATCATGGAAACAAGTCATTGCAAGCCTAGTTTCCAGACGTACACCATTTTAGCAAAGGAAGCATCTAAAGAATAATTGTCATCAGAATTTAGTCAATTTACTGAACTTCAGGCATCACAGCAAATTGCAGATGTTCTTCTATCCGATGCATCAGAGCTGTCCACCTACAGTAAGCGCATGTCTCAACCTTTGGTCAAAAGTTCTGCTCTCATGGATTCATTATGTTTGTCCAGATTAAGAATTTAAGATTATAGTCATCCCAATGAACCAATAGGTGAAGGATTAAAAGGTCAAAAGTTCTGCTCTCATGGATGCATTATGCTTGTCCAGATTAAGAATTTAAGATTATTGTCATTCCAATGAACCAATAGGTGAAGGATTAAAGTCATTTGAGTTCAAATTTAGCATCTGATACTCCATTCATTAGTTCAGTCTCTTTCATGAGACATTCTTTTTCAGTTTTGGAGTGCTTCACTATTTCTGACTCTGTTTCTTTGGTATTTTGTATAATCTGTTCATTGACCTAATCCAGGGATTAAATGAGAAAGATGTATCATATTTAGCCTTACAAGGATGTAAATAAAGTTCAAGATGCTAATAACATGAACTGATACATAGAAAGTTCAGCTCTTCAAATACAAAAAAAATTGTTGGTTAACTGGGGAGTAGAGAGGTTCACTCATAATTGTTCTTGAGAAAGATCTCAGTATATGTTGCATTGTTTTCCCAATACACCATCGCTGGCTGTACATTCACTGGCCATGTTATCTAAGGGACTTGGTGTTGCTGCTAGGATTCTTTTGTCATGTAGGTAAAGCACATGACTCTAATTCAGTAAAAACAATTTTGTTATATTCAACTAAATGGTTGAACATTTGAAAGATAAACCTTTTTTATGTCATCAATTTTGTGCTTTGTCATTTATATATACTTATATACAATTATCATCTCATATAATATTTTCCAATGATTATGATAAACTATTTCATGTAGTGGTTATAGTAGTACTATCATATTCATTTCTTCATGTATGTACGAGTTTTCCTTTGACTAGTTTACTGTATAGTATATTTTTTAATCTTATTTAATGTTACTTTCAAGAAGTATCTACTGTAAACTTAAAATCTGGCAGTAAGTATCCGATGAGCATATAATCATTTATGGATGAGAAGATATGAAAGACCTGTCTAGAATACATTTTATAATACTGGTGAGTGGTGACCATGCTTGCTATAATGATGATAATGTTAGAATTAATCTTGACTTTATTAGATAATGCTAGTCAGCAGTGAGTAGAGAAACCCAAATTTACTACTAAGTATCTACAAGGAACGTGAATGCACTAGAAAGTGCACGTAAGGGAACATGAATGCCCTGTAAAGTGCATGTAAGGTAACAGTGTTAGAATTACTCCCTCCGTATCAAAATGTTTGTCACTTTTGAAGTCATACTTAAAATATATTTAGTGATAAAACAAGTCACTATAAAATAAATGACATTTACATGATTTTTTGAATAAGACGAATGGTCAAACGTTTGTTTAAAAGTCAAAAGTGACAAACATTTTGATACGGAGGGAATAATCAATTTCTTTCTGCTAAGTCGGTTTGTAATAGCTTAGCTGTTTGCTTTGTGACGTCGGTTGCCTAGGTCGGTTGCTGAGGTCTATAAATAGAACTAGCACTCAAACTAAACTCAAGCTTGCAATGTATTTGAGGAATGGAACCGGGGGACGTCCAACGCCCGTTGGAGCCAGCGCAGTCCAACGCCCGCCGCTGGCCGTTGGATGGAGATCCAACGGCTAGCATTAGATCTGAGCTAGAAACTTGTTGTTTTTGTTTCGTGGTGTAAAAAAATTCAATAAGTTCAATAAAAATCCGAAATATTCTCTATTCAATGTCAGGTCTCACATATATTTTATTCGGATCGACATGATCAGTATAAATGCTATATACAAATGTTTTAAATGATAACCTAGATGTATAAATATTATATATCAATATTAAAAATATATGTGAGACCTGACATTGAATAGAAAATATTTCGGTTTTTTATTGAATTTATTGAATTTTTTTTACACCACGAAACAAAAATAACAAGTTTCTAGCTCAGATCTAACGCTGGCCATTGGATCTCCATCCAACGGCCAGCGGCGGGCGTTGGACTGGGCTGGCTCCAACGGGCGTTGGACGCCCCCCGGTTCCTAGAGGAATACGCACTACTATGTGTGAACATGCTTATGATTCCTAAGTGTGTATTTTCTATATGAGTGTGTAATTTGAGAGTAACTGGGCCAACAGATACATTATACTAATTTCTTGTGTTAGAATCCATTTTTTAAAATTATAATTAAATATCACTCAGTTACAGCTGTTACTTGTCAAATTCTGGAGTCTGTTGTAGGAGACTTTGGTCTGTAATTTGAGTAGAGCAACAATGTTTGCAATTTCTGCTCTAGTCATTGTAGGGATGTTGGTACTTGTTTGGATGAATCATGCGTTGATGTAACACCCCTCTCATTTGCTATGTATCAACCCAACCTTAGTTGGTTGGTTGGTTAATTTAGGACTTTGATTGTTGTAATCATCTAGTGGTATTTTGACCTTTGTTGGGTCTTTCGTTAGCCATATACTTCCTCCATCCCAAAATATAAGCATATAAATTTTTGTCACGGTCTTCAAATCAGAACTTTGATCATTAATTTCTTTCATAATATATTATTAATAAATACAAAATTAACATCATATGAAAAAACTTTCAAATAACAATCCAATCATATTACATGCATAACACGAAAAATATAAGTTTTTAGCTTAATTATCAGTCAAAGGTTACAATTGTTGACTTTTTAAAATCCATGCACGTCTTATTTTTTAGATGGAGGGAGTATTTTATACAGTCTTTTAACTCTTAAGGTGTTTTTTTGCTCTAATATCTTGTCCGTGACATCAGATATTCAGTTATATAGCAGCTCATAATGCTTAGTTCATAATGCTACACAACCTTTTTAACTTAATATGACTCTTCTGTTTGGTCTGTGTCATTTATATTTCAAATATAGCTCTATTTTGTATTATTGTTTATGTAAGTATGTCCTTCCAATAGAGGAAAAGATTGCTCATAAAATTGTAACTATTCTTTAAAGTCCAGACTCTCAGATCCTTTATCCGAGGGGTATTTGAAAGCCAAACGGTGCGATAATATTCTTGTATGTAATGTTATTTTTTTTTTAAAAAAAAAAGACTAATCAGATGCCATATAGCTCTCATTTTTGCAACGTTAGCCGCGGCCTATAGAGGTGAATCCATGGAGGGTCATCATTGAATTGCCTAGTTTTCGAAATACTTTTTTTTAGCTTAGCTCAATTCATGCATGGTTTTAGATAATCCGCTTGGTTGGAAAATAAAATATTTAGAAATGCATATGAATATACAACCTAGAGTTGTAGGAGAGAGAATAGACTATATTACGGAATTGTCAAAGTATATTCGCATTAAGGGGGTGCGGAGTCAGCCTAGATCTATATCCTTAATGTCTATATAAGTCCAATAATCTTTTGTGCGGGCTTCTGCTTTAAGGAATGATTTTAGAATCTTAATCTAGTTCTATGCATCATATTGTTATCAATTGTATATCTTGATTTAATTCCTATTGGATTTGGATTAGGTCGATTTCAATAGGGTTCTTCCTCTATTTCGTCTTTTATTATGGATTATATGATAGGGAAAAAATAGAAATATTCTAGTTGATACTATTTTTAGAAAATACACGTTTATTTATTACCTTGAAAAAGTTTCCATTTATGTATATACATCAGCACTGCCACTGTGCCACAACGGCTGTCCATTTCTGGCCTTTGCATTTGTTAGGCCTTATTCTTTTGAGTGTAAAGTTGAGTCGAGTTTTACTATAGCACAATTTTTTTTGTATATACTATATATTATAATATTTTGAAACGATTTTTTCAATATTTTTAAGTGCTCTTATAAAATATCTTGAAACTATTTTTCCGGTCTTTTTGGACCACTTTTGAAGAACTCTTAACTTTTGCTACAGTAAAACTCACTTTTATTTTATTCAGCGCCGAAAAGAACGAGGCCTTAGCGTGCTCTCGCTACTGTCATTTAGTTAGGCAGGCATCTCCTAGGTTTCATCTTTTAAGTCGACAGTTTTGTTCGTTTTCTAGCAATCATTGGTAGTTGATAATATCTTATTTTTGGGTGTAAGCTAGCGGCCATTTCTCTCATCTGAACCGTTTTTTAAAAAATTGTTTTGAAGAGAAACTGAACCGTTGTTGATCATGAGCTCTGCAGTGCAACATTATGAATATTATGAATTGGGCATCGTGTTATGGACAATATCGTTGTCGAGGGCGTGGTTCTCACGGATTCATTAAAACTATTTAACTATTATTTATTTTTTTACGAGTATTTGACACTACCGGCGAGGTGAGGTGGATGAAAGGCGTTGACCGGCGGGGGTGCAGTCGGAGGTGATGAGAAGACCGTCGAAGATCGACTATTCTTAGAGGTTATTTGGTTGGGTTTGGTAATAGAAAGTAAAAGACAAAAATAACAGTGAAGTGTAATCTTTATTGATCATCAAGTATCTTGTGTGAATCTATTTTATAGAGTACAAAACGCAACCGTCAAAAATGGATAAGACAACCAAATTATTTGTCGTAGAGACAAATACATAACAAGGTCCTTTTCTTTTCAGCTTAACGGCTTATCTACTTTTTGAAAAGACATATTTTGAGTTTTTTTAGTCTGTTTTTTCGCTGTTTGAAGGTGTGTCCTAACACTTTAAAAAGCAAGTCAAACGAAATGGATCCAAATCTCTAAACTATCTCAGGAAGCATTTGAAATTTAGTCATTTTAGCCATTCAACCTTTCAGATCAGCTTAAAAGAACATGACTTGTTATGGTCATATATAGAGACAACGGCAATAACCGTTTTGTCATATACGCATTTATTTGTTCACCTATTAATCAATAGGATTAATATGGAAACACTCTCCCTCGTAGAATAATAACCGTGGCATTAATTTATTTGCCTATTAATGAATAGGATTAACAAGAACCATTGATAGTTCCATTAATTACTTGTGATCTACATTGAAAGAGCAGAAAAGCCTGCAATATTGTGCGAACCCTGTATGGTGCATGTACCTTCCGTTGCACATTGAGCAGTGCAGCATTCCATTTGTAATCAATTCTATCTTACAATGGGCCTAACCAGCCCACGTTTCCACCCTCCAGTGCCTCCACGTACTGCTTTCCCACACCGCCACGTCATCTGAATAGCCGTGGCCGTTGGATTGCGAACCGGCAGTTAAATCCAGCCGTTCATATATAATTATATATAAAAGGATTTCTTTCGAAAGATTCTCAACAAGGCGGGGCGTTTGCTCAGTTGGTCTTCAGCGTTACACTTCGGTTAGATGGCCACGGTTCGATTCCCAGGCCCTACCAGCCGATGCCCATTTTCTTTTCTTTTTTTCCTTCCCTCTTCTACCTTCCTTTCCTGGTGTTCTTCTCTGCACTCGGCACTAGGTGCGCGTAGCTCAGTTGGTTCACCTCAACCCACATCCAATTGGCTGTAGGTGGCGGGTTCGAATCCCACCTCCTCAACCTTTTCCTTTGGGTTTCTTATACCCCTTCCCTTTTCTAGTGTTCTGCTCCAGAGATGTGCACATAGCTCAGTTGGTCCTCTTCCCTTACTTACTTGTAGAGTTGTAGGTGGTGGGTTCGAATCCCACCTCCCTAAATTTTTTTCCGTTACAATTTTTGGGATTAAAAATAGGACCTAATAGCTTCGTCAGCATTTTCCTTTCTTTACAACTCAGGAAAAACAAAAAAATCATGGGTATTTTCCTTTTTTTACAACATAGGAAAAACAAAAAAATCGGTCACAACATCATGGTGGGGGGCCCAAAAAAGTTAGTTGTTTCTAATAATTATAGGTTTATTTGGAAAATGAATTAAGAAATAAATCATTCTTTACTTTCATTCTACCTTTTTATGGCCAGCAAAAAAAAGACTAGGACAATTTTTTACCTTTTTATGGCCAACAAAAAACTAGGATAAATTTTTACAGATGAATTTAAGAATAACATTTTTTTCTTTCGTTGTACCTTTTTATGCCCAAAACTTTACAAAATAAAACCATATTTTAATGGTGAGGGTCATAAAAATATTTAGGAATTAAAATAAAAAAACGCTACAAATATGGAATCTCAACCAAGTTTCTTGGTAACGGCCTATAAAAGGATCTAGATGTTAGAGATAAATAGGTTTCAGTAAAAAATAAGAATAATGAAAATGAAATAAATTTCATTGTGAGTATATAAAAATATTTATTCATTTCTGATTTAGATGTTAGAGATAAATATGTTTCAGTTAAAAATAAGAATAATGAAAATGAAATAAATTTCATTGTGAGTATATAAAAATATTTATTCATTTCTAAAATTTTTAGGATTCATAAAAAAGTTAGCAAATGCTTTATTACATCACTCTATGTGTTGTCCTTTTGCTGAGCATTAAATACTTTTGTAAGCACGATAAGTATATAATACTTATCTATGTTTTAGAGTTTCGAGTGAAAGGGTGAAGGAATGAAGGGTTTTGTATTTATACCCTATACCATATAGTACTTCTGAATTATGAAATAAAAACCACTAAACCACTCATTTTAACTTTTGCACTTGCTTAAAAAATTCTTCGGGACCAAAACATTATATAATTGGACCGTGATTTCATCCGAGGATTTGATGAAAAGATTTAAATATTTAAAAAACTTAATAAATTATTAATAAATAATGGGGATGAAGGATAAAAAATACTTTTGGGTTTCACATAATTGATTGCATCATTCTATACATCATAAATTTTGTTGTTTTTTAAAATTTTAGACTCTGCACTTTAGTGGGCTACTGATTTGAACCTGATTGTAATAAAACGTTGGTATTTGTTTAGGCTAATTCTTTAGCACCGAGACCAATTGGATGGCGCACCACGGACGTACAAAAGCCGAAAGGATCGAAGGAGCCTTGAGCCCATGAGATATGCTGAGATCCGTAAAATACCGTCCCTCTTAATTTCGCTAATCATAGATCACACTTAACATTATTATGACATCAGCTCCCCGTCCAATTTTATAAAAAACAGTATAGCTCGACGCAGTTGTCAAAACTACACTTTAACTCTTAATATATTTGACAATACATTGTTTATGATAAAAAAAAATTATAGTAATTCGAAAGTACGTTCAAATAGTACGTTCAAATAAAAATTAAGTGGTACTATTTTTTATCAGAAAAACTTACGTATCTTTTGAAAAATAATTATTAAAATCATGAGGTTTTAATCTTAAAATACTTGCATGCCTTATAAAAAAATTGGATGGAGGGAGTACAACACAGTTTCACTAATATTATTGGATCCACTAATCAAAGTTAGCAATTTAATGCATTTACTTCTCGAGGCTAGCAGGCGAAAAAACACTCATAAAGACAAGAACACCCATAAGTGCATCTTCAATTGTGCTAAATCAGCTAGCTCTAGGAATTTCACTTCATCTTTTTGCTTATGAGGTGGAGAGAAGGAGAGAAGATAGACATTAACTCTTAGCTAAAAACTAGTTTATAGTGGATTACAACATGTATCCACCCTATGGGGACCATATTAATTTGCGGAGACAATATTATAACTAATTATCGAATAGATTGTCTGTAAACTATTTCTAGATAATATGAAACTTGTTTATATTTAGTGATTAACTCTATCATTGAAGACGTCCCAATGGTTATAGACTGACTCTAAACATCAAGAAAGAGTGCTTAATTAGGCCGGTCTCTATCGTGGAATCTCTTGCCTCTGCATGGTACAAGCTAGCCTACAAGGGTGAGTTCCTTTTCCCCTTAAGCATTCCATGAGGCAGTGAAAAGTGAGGGGCCGGGGGTGAGAAGGCAGGCGGTATGCCATCGCTGACATTCTATGGCGCACATCATTAAGGTGTACCCGCGCGCGGCCATTGGCCGCGATGGCAGGCATCACATGCTGGCGCTCGCTCTCCAGTCTCTTGGAACCTATCACGTACAATTCGTCAAAAAGCTTTTGTTTCCACACGCCGGTTAATCAAGTACGAAAGGCAACAAAACGCCGAAGAGGGCTAGGCCACTGGATTTCAGGATTCAATGATACCTCTGAAAAAAAGATGGACCGGGCATCGGACATCCGATGCTCGTTCAAAATATCAGACACGGTTGCAGTTAAATAAAACGTATGTTATATTAAGATAAATAAAATATTGCAGTATGTATAAACTAAAGTGTTGTACATTTAAAAGCAAAAGTTAAACCAAAATTACGAAAAATGTTGCATGTAAGCGACAATGTTGTAGCATGGTAAACCAAAATGTTATAATATTCAAAACATTAAAAATAATTTGCTACTGCAACATTTAGGATATATAATACATGAACCAAAATGTTGCACCATATTAAACTAAAAATTACAACGTGTTAAACAAAATATTACAGCATGAACAATAAAAAATAGCTGCATCAATATTTGAGTTAGGGTACTGAAACATTTGAGTTAGAGTAATGCAACATTTAAAATACTTACTACAATAATTGAATCGGAACATTGCAACATTAGAGTGAAAGCACTAAAACTTTTAAATTAGAGCACTGAAACGGCGAAAAATAGCTACTACAATCTTTGAATTACAACACCATAACATTTAAATATAAACACTGCAACATTGAAAAATAGTTGTTTCAACATTTAAATGAAAGCGCTGCAACAATTGAATGAAAAATACTGCAAAATTGTATCAGGACAAAGAAAAATGTTTCACAAAGACAAGATGATGCACAAGAGAAAACAAAATGTTCCAGTACTTACATGTGAATGTTTCAAGCCAAATATGGGGACCATCTTTTTTTCAAAATCTAGACATCTTCTTCTTCAGAACGGATATGAGAGAGATGGGGGAGCCACTTTCAAAAAATAGCTTCGCTTAAATGCCACCCTGATCCTAGTTGAGAATTTCGTATATTGGCTACTCTTAACAAGTGGCTCCGCTAAAATGACACTTTGATATCTACTGTCATATATACAAATAATCCCATGCATAAGTAAGAAAGAAGTAACAATATTTTAGTGAAGCAACTTGTAGAGGATGACATTTTGAATTTTTTTCCTAGTTGATGCCCCAGCTTTTAGTAGTACCATTGCTAGCATATAATTAAACAGTGTAAGTCTGCATCTCTTGGTTAACCTTTTTTTGGGGAGTTAATTCCTTATTTGCCATGGCCGAACTTTGCGGTTCCTTATTTGCCACTGAAAAAATTTGGCTTCCTTATTTGCCACTTTGGTGTCTCATTTGCCACTACCGTTAGTTTTGCTGTTAGATTTGATGGATTTTTATATAAATTTGATAGAATTCAGTAAAATTTCATTTAAATTCATAAAAATTCAACATAATTTCATTTAAATTCGACATAATGACATAATACTAATGTATGCTATACGAAGTTATTACGATTTATTTTTTACGAGTATTTGACACTACAGGTGAGGTGAGGTGGATGAAAGGCGTTGACCGGCGGGGGTGCAAAATGTAAGGTGGGTTGGCTCTAAGTGGATTTAGAAACATGTACGACATAATTTAATCATAGGAATCTGCTCAGAATTAATATAGATATGTTTGTAAATTTGACGTGTTTAGTTTTAATTCTTCTTTAGGTGAAACAAACACATATAAACACAGGATAATCTCTTATTTTCTTGATTCACTAATGCACTCTTCTTCCGTTGAATTCTGATTACACGAAAGTGTACTAATAAAGAGAACAATGTATATATAAAATAACACCATTATGATTGTTTTGTGCAAGTGCATTTATGATGGCTATATGCAAAATAATACTTGAGCATGTACAATGATCCACATAAGTTATTTATAAGCTGTCTCTAAGGTTTGCCATTGCTGTAGGACATGTGATGATGTAAAGAGGAGTGAACATGTATAGGTATTTGAGCCATCTCCAATGCAAGAGGTGACTCTACATGAGAATTAAAAAACTTTGTATGTGAGAAAGCTGCCTATAAAATCATACATGCAACCATCGATCTCTATCGTTGTACGTATATATATGTTGCCTCTAGCATTAATTGTCGTTAGGTGACATGACAATAGATAGAGACAATTGTTGCCTCACCATTCTACGTACTCTAAAGTCGCAATCCATTCATTCACACCACATGTATATTATGCATCTTTCATTTAAACTTAGGTCTTTTTTCTCCCAATTAAAGCTTCACTGCTCCATCTCTGCTTAATTGATGAAATCATGCACGGTTTGTGTGCACAATATTAAAAACCGTGGCCAGTTGGACTGGCGATCAACTCACGTACTATCCGTGATGGATCTCAGTTTCTGACGAGGAGGCAGTACATTCTTAAAGTGGCGTGTCAGTTCTAGTAGGCCATATATGCTGGTCCTCGATCGCCATGTAGCCATGGTTATGATCGATTTATCATACACGCGCATAAGAACGCGTTAATTAAAGTAATTAAGTAAACAATATGCAGACACTATACTTATTGTTAAATTTGTTTCTATTCTATAAAACTAGAATGCCTTTTAGTGTGCTTTTGTGCTGGTGGTTAGTTTTATTTTGTTTTCGATTTTGCTCCTGAGCGGGCGCCTGCGTTCGCGTGCTCGCCACCGACGCCGCTGTTGCGCCGTCGCCGCCCGCCGAGGACGCTGCTCACACCACCACGGCAGGCCTCTTCTCCCCGCGTCTCGCCTGCGTCGACCCCATCGCCACCCCGAACATCTCCTCCTGCGCCCGGCCCGACCTCCCGCCATCCGCCAACGTGCTGACCTGCTGCCCGCCGCCGCCGTCTGCCGCCCGCCGCCATGCTAGAGTTTTTTTCACTTTTTTTATACTGTTTTTTCAGTACTTCTGTATGGTGAAATTTCTATACAATCGTACTGAAAAAAGGAGCGTCTGCACGAAACGCAAAACGCAGGCGCCTGCATTCTAGTCGATCCCTTTTTTTCTGTTCGTAGATGAACTGTTGCGCATGTGTAATTCCCCTATCTTGATAAATGGAATTGGGAAAATCTTGTTCTTTTGTAAAAAAAAAAAACTGCGTTACCAAACTAGAGGATATATGTTGATCATAACCCTTTGTAATAAATAAGGAAAACTTTGATTATTTGTCACTCTAAAACCAACGGTAGAGTATAATCTGAAAAGTTGCGACTCTCGATAGACGATTTGGAGTGCTCAAAATATTATTAAAAAATTTTATAAGCTTTGAGAAGAATCACTAAAATACTAAAAAATTACTACAAAATGGGATAAAGTTTGGTTGTAATAAATAAATAAATTTCTAACGGTAGTTTTAATTTTAATTTAAATAAAAAATGCCTAACTATGGTGCATGAGTATTTAAGGATTTGGCAGTTAATGGGTCAATGACACGTGGGTCCACCAAACACTAATATTTAAGAGTATCGAATGAACAGATGTTCTAATAATAATATGTAGTACTTTTTTTTTCAAATAGGACCTTTTTAACTCAAATATTTGTTCTGTCCAATATGCGTAGTTAACACCTTGCGGATGCAGATATATATTTTTCCCATGTTGGGGACCTTAAAGTAAAAATAGCCAAGGAGTTACAAGGCAAAATGGAAACTAAGGAAGTACTGCGAATAAGTCGGGAACTCACAAGCCGTACAAATCAACGAAAGAACAGCGCGCAGGGCCATACCCATATGTGGATCATGGACTACAGATGAAGCGAGGTATCGACATCTACATCACCCCTATAGCCTGAATTCTGCATCCTCGGTGCGTCCCCCCACGAGCTCGCCGGCGGCGGCGGCGGCGGCGAGGCCTGGGCGCCGTTGGCCGCGGCGAGCCCGTGGAACGCCGGTCCCTGCAGCGGCCTCGACGGCCGGACCAGGTCCGGGTGCAAGAACCACCTCGGCTGCTCGCCGCCGCTCGCCGCCGGCTGCAGGCCGACGTTCGGAGCCGACGCTGGACCGGCATGATCGGCGGGCTGCACCCTCTGGAGCTCCCTGCCCTCTCTCATCTCCTTCACCTTCTGCAGGTTCCTGAACCTCTCCTGCAGGAGAGCTATGGAAGATGTGTGGATGATAGAAGGGGAGGCCTCATTGCCTTGCCTTCTCATGAGGAGAGAGGATTGAGATCAACAAAGGTAGCAAAGTGCTGGTTAGCTTGTTGCATGCAAAGACCTGGCTTAGCTTAATTTTCTTGTAGCTCGTTAGGTCAGTATGTGATGTGTGCTGGGTTTTGCAGCAGGTAGGGTATGATCTATGGGTACATGGCGTTTGTGGGTTGCTGTGTGTTTAGTTGAAGCTAGAAATTAAAGCTAACTGCGACGCACTGACCACTAATGAGGAACGCTCGAGGGGGGCTAGACTGGGTATATATATACACACACACGAGGGGGAAGAGTGTTTGTACTCTTGCAGCACTAACTCACTCTACAGTCTTCATGCTCATTATGCATGTTTTTCTGTGCCAACTCAACTCCAACGGATCCAATCCAAATCCAAATTTAGTACTCCCTCCGTTAGGAAATAGTTGTCGTTTTGGACATTGACACGGTCTCCAAAATACAACTTTGATCACTAAAAACTATTGTAATTTAATTTTAACATGGTTTAAAATTATACTTTTATGAAAGTTCTATTCAAATAAAATTCATCTATATGAATTTTATGCTTCAAATCTAAATGGTTTAGAAGTATTTTATAGATAAAATTTTAAAACATTGACTTAGGACATGTCTAAAACGACAACTATTTCAGGATGGAGGGAGTATTATTTTTATATAGAACATCCAATATAATATTTTATAATTTTTTAAAGATTTTGTGTATGGTTTTTGTTAAAACAATCTCAAAAATATTTTTTGTCTTTTCATGAATGTCTTGAAGACCTTAATTTTTAGCTCAACCAAATCGAACCCAACGGAACCGCGAATCAAAATTAAAAGGGCCATAATGTATTAGCAAATTCATCCAGAAGCCAATCTATATCTTTTACATGATCTAGAGATATTTGTGAGCCATTCATTTTTCTTCATTCAGTGCCACTAAAAAGACCAAGTCAGTGAGCCGTTACCCCTAAAAAGGGGGACAGTCAAGACAATGAGTAGATTTGAGCCGTGTATGTTTAATCCAACGAGGTAGAGAACTTTTACCTGATGCCCCATTGAAGTAGTATTTTTTTAAAAAACATATATATTACGATGACAAATATTATATTGAGTTGTATGCGTCGACCATACCTAAAAAAAGTTAAAACACATTAGAAAAAAAACGTCGAGCATACTCCATTCAACACTCGCCGTTGCAAGAAGAGGAAAGGGAATCAGGGCGAGGGGTGGAAAGTCCAAGGGGGAAAGGGCCTCGGGTGGTAGGGTGGTGTGGCGTAGGGGCTTTGGTGATTGGATGCTGCGAGGCACTGAGGTGCGAGCTGCTTTTAAAAGTGGCGCGAGTAAGGGCGGAGAGGTAGTACAAACCCCGCGCGAACGCTAGCGCTTGGCGCGAGACCCCGGAGGGGAATATGGTCATATAGGATTTTGCGATGTTCTTTGTCCTCTAACCCTTGCCCGGCCTGACCCTCACACCCTATGCTTTTTCAAGCTATTTTCGCTGCCCTCTCTCTCACTCACTCACACACACTCTCTCTCAATGTTTATCTATCTCCTCCTTGTTTGATGTCATGGACTGGGACAGGAGCTCCCCAAGGGTGTCCATGCATGGCGGCGAGCCGTTCCAACTCCGCCGGTTCTTGGCCTCTTCCTAATTTTTCTTTAGTTAAACCTAGCCATGGGGTGCGTACATGGACGTGTGTGTGCAGGAGTTGAGGTCGCCGCTTTGATGCTTTCTGTTGTTTGCTTGCTAGGGCTAGGTGGTGAGGGCGAAGGATGGGTTAGCGCTCCAACCAATCAACCAGCCAGGCGAAGAGTTAAGGATTGGGATAAATATTACTGGCCGCCACCTCCTCGAGTCGTGGATTCTTTCTTACTGCTAGGTAAGGTCGGACTGTTGGAGCAAGTGAAAGATTTCCAGGAGTTAGGTTGATTGGTTGAAGGGCCTGATTATTCTGGTTAGCCGTGGTGTCAATCCTTAATTAAAGGAGGTCAAGTGTGCAGGAGTCGTAGCTCGTAGGCCCAAATCATATGTTATGCCATGGTGGCAAAAAGAAGTAGTACAATCTCAATCAATCCGTGGGCCGAATAGGGCCACTTGTTAGTGGTTGATAAGCCGTTTATGCCTTTTGTGTAATATATTTGCAAATTTTTTTGCATAGATACTATTACAAAGTCAAACCTAGATGAAAGTACCATTACAAAATATTTTATGTCGGAGACATTATTATAAAGCGAAGAAACCTTGGTACAAGCCATTACCCAAGGATTGTTGGGAATATATGAAATTAAAAAATTGTTTATGTACGGTAGTCCACCTGCCATCATGTTATATTAACCTTCTTCATCCTCTCTCTTCAGCCTCTCCCCATCTCTCCCTACCTCCCCTGCGGCCTCCTCAAGCTGGTCGGCACCTCATCGGAGCACCACCGCCTCCTCCTTCCATGCCGCCCTCCTCCATCCCTGTCACCCTCGTCCCCGACGCCAGCTGCTGCCACCACCCTTGTCCATGGAGCCGACTGCCCACCATAGTTGATGGATTCGCGCACCGCTGCCACCCTTGCCGATGAATTTGCGTCGGCGCAATTACCGGAGTGGAGGAGGAGGGCGGCGCGAAGCCGGAGGCGACGGCATGGTTGCCAGAAGTGGAGGAGGGTGATACAGGCACGGTCGCCGGAGTGGAGGAGGAGGGCAGCGCAGGCGCAGGAGTGGGAGTAGTGGAGGAGAGTGGTGCGGTTGCAGGGATGGAGGAGGAGGGCGGCATGAGCGCACGGAAAAATCTTTGAGTATTTTGGAAGCTTCTCTTTTTGGTTTTCCGACAACCGGTAGCCGGCAAGTATCTTAACGGCTGCTAGGCTTGGAAGTGACCTATATAAGCTCAATTCTGGCTACTTCTTTGCCCAAGATTACATTGCATATATCCTACAACTAGGGAGAGTCCTAAACCTTGTGCCACATTCATATTCTTCAAATTTGTTGGTTATATGGAGTTAGATTCTGATCTCATCCAAGCTAGTCTAGTAAGTGAAGAGTGTTGTTGATCTAAGGTAGAGATGTCGTAGAGCTTATTACTCTTGGAACTTTGTATTCCTATACAATAGTGGTGGTGATCTCGAAGAGTTTTTTTCGTGTGCGTGAAAGCTCCTAAGATGGTGTAAAAGGCTCGGAGTACGTCTTATCGAAGTGGTGAAGAACTGCCGTTAGTGAATGTAAACACTAGGATCGAGCGAGAGTCAGTTCTTGTGAGGAGATAGGACTTGCCTTAACGAGTAGTAGGAGAAGGCTTCAAACCTCGAGGGGAAAATTATTCTTGTCTCCTACTTAATTTGTGCAATTTTCTTTCAGTAAATTTACTTCCACATTGTGTTACTTTGTTTTATTGCTTAGAATGTGTTTTCTTAGTTAATTTGGGTTACAAATTTGTTAAGAAATCAAACTTAAACAAGAAGTTTAAAACCTGCATATCCATCCCCTCTAAATCAATTAGATTCTTTCATATAGCTAAGAAGAGAAAGGGACACAACATATACGATGTAGTCTGGTTTTGGCAACTAAATTCTAGCTAGTCGATCTAAAACTGGTTTTGAAATTCAGCACAAAAAATGAGTAAAAAGTAGAAATTAAATCGGGGTTTTCTTTTTGTTGGTTTCAGTGGCGACGGCGAGATCCAGAGTTAGGCGAATTTCCCCGGGCGTGTGGGCGCGGGCGTTCATGTGTGCGCATGTGTGGATGTTCAGGAACTGTGCGCGCTTCCCTTCCGTCGCCGAACGAGAGCGGTGCCACGCACAGTTCGCCGGAAAGGGACCGGTCATGCCACAAAACTCACTTATGTGGTCATGGACTCATGGCTGGTGGTGGCGCCATGACACATGGATTGCGTATCATATCAACATATATAAAATCACGCAGATACGTACATACATATGGTACTTGTGATATCTCAAGGTCGTAATCGATCGATGCACGAGTTGATAACTTATTACAGGATCCACGGACTGGGCCTTGGTTCAACTACGCAGACGTGGCTTAATTATCGGTTCATGACATATTTTATGTAGCAGTTAACTATTCGAGCCTTTTCAAAGACAACGCATCAAACGATAATGTCTATTAAATATTAACATGCGAAACATTATATCTAAGACATCAGATTCATATTCTTTTTCACTTAGAAATTAAGTCGGGAAGGGAAGAGGTTCGTGAAAGCGTTTAAATGAAAAAAAAGTTTTCATCTCTTTATATATGAGCCGATCTCTAAGTCTGATGATCCAGATCTAATGCTAATATATTAGCATCCAATAAACAATAGCATCGAATACGTCGTGTCTTTCAAATATATCCGATTTGATAATGCTCAGGAGTCGTCGTAGAACTGGCTGATTAGAGTAGGTGCATTTTTATATTGTTTGGTAATCAGTTTGGTAGTCAGATTAAAAGCAATCGACAGTCATGTTGATTTTTTTTTGAATATCCTATGTGCAAGGTCGACAATGGGTATTTTATTTGGGATGATAATTCATGTATCATCTTCATCTAAATACCATTCTACACATTTCAGCATCGTACCAAGTTAAGCATTTCGACAAATAATCAAACATGTTGCGTCTCGAGAACAACCCTAAATAAATAGGGTTTGAATGCCAGCTTCACTGTTGTTTTCACCTCTTTTATCAACTCCTTGTCACTTATTTACTTCCTTATTTTTTTAAGGCATGATTACAAGTTTTTTACAAAAAAAACTACTGCAAATAGAAAAATAATTTCATGACAACAACCCTAAAAAAGATTTAGGTATTCTAAAAATTTAAAGAATTTTATGTAATTTTGAAAAATAAAAACTTCTTCATAAAATGAATCGCTTATAAATTTCTCAAAAATTTAACTGAAAGATCTTGTATCATTTGTTATTAATCTCCTCCCCTATTAACTTCCTTTATCTGATTACAAATCTAAAAAAAGACACAAATAGAAGCACAATTTCATAGCAAGGCTCTTAAAAATATTAGATACGAATCTAATTAAAAATGAACCACATTGCTTCACAAGGCCACCTTTCGCACCATTGTCACTTTGCCTCGTAGTGCATGCAAGCCTTCGCCGAAGCATGTACCCTTGGGTAAAGGGCGAGGTGCCTCAGGCTGTCTCCAACAGAAATCCCTAAATTTGATTCCCTATAGCTTCATATACAGGTTTTATTTTAAAAAAAATCTCACCCTATATTTCTTCCATCTCCAACAGCGTTTCCTATACGAAGAATTGTATAGGGGGAGGAGAGAGAACCCCTACATATAAGGGGATGGATAGAAAAACTATATTTTAGGGAATGAAATAGGGAATGCTGTTGGAGCACATAGGGGAAGAATCCATCCCCTATTTTAGGGTAGAGGGTGCTTTAGGGGAGCCTGTTGGAGACAGCCTCAGCCTCGGTAGAGCTAGGCCTTGATTTGCTTTGCATCGATGGCTTGGATGTCATCTTTTCTTCCCTTTGTCGGATGGCTCAATTGGTCTCATATCAAATTTGTTTTCAAGTTGGACCCTAAGTCACTGCCATCTATGATACTTCTAAGCACGAAAGTTTATCACACTATAATCCCCTACATTTCTAACTCTTCTGAAAGTAGTGAAGTTTCACTGGTCGGTGCTTGTGGTTTTTTTCTCGCTAGGGTTTTTTCATGTTAAAATTCATGTCCCATATTCCTTTTGTTTTAATATACTTCTTACTATTTATGAATGTTGATTTATAATTGAGAAAACGGGGTTTACTTAGCTTCATTGGGATACATAATTTATGGTATATGTTTGAAACAAGTTGTCTGTGTATTGAAACAAACATCAAATTTCCTCTAAAATTGGATGCCCGATTTACAGTGAGACCCTAAAAATGCATGAGATGAGTGTAGCATCTTAAAGCAAGATCCAACGGGAGATATTGTTTCCCCTGGACTATGTATATAACAAAACACCTAAACCGTTGGATTTATTAATCGGTTCAGAAAACCGGAAATTCATCCTGCTCTCACTTACTGCTGCAACCTGTCATTTTTGGAACTGGTCTCACACACATCACACTGATGATGCCCAGGGTACATATTTTGGATCAGTGCGCTGTAGCTGCAGCAGTGCAAGGCGGATGAGGCCACCAGTAGCAGTGGGCATTGGGCAATGGCCAGGCCGCCTGCCCCTGAGCCCACCACCCACCATGCACGCGATGAGCGACGGATCCGAGAGCTTCCCTGGAGACGCGCGCGCGCGCGCGCCGAGTGTCCCCACCTGTCACCTCCCCTGTCCAAGTGCTAGAGCCGAAGTCCCCGCCGTCAGGCCACAACCATTTTGATGCCATTGCCGCTGCCTCCTGGCTCCCATCCCTCTCCGTCCCCCAATCCCCTGCCATGTTGCTCGTCGCCGTCAGCGCCACCCCGCAGAGGCACATACGTGTTCCACTCGTAGCCAGAGAACCAGGAGTATCTGGGCGGTCGGGACACATTAAAATAAGCTCTCCAATCTTTATAAGCACGGACTACCAGCAAGGCAGCAACGAGCTGAAACTTTAACTCTTTGGTTCGCTCGTAACTCGCTTAATTTTAGCCCCCACTCCATTTTTTCCCTCAGATTATCCTTACTCATCAACAAATCATTCCATTTAATCAACCAACTGAAAAACTGGATTTTTGAAGGTATTTCACAGCTCCAAATAACATCCCAAGAAAAGTTCCTTATCCCATTATCGTACGTTAGTTAACATATTATAAGCAAACGCTACAGCAAATTTAATCGTAACATAACGTGTGCACATAGTGGCTAGCTAGCAAGAAGCAGTTAATCGCTGCTGCTGCTGTAGCTCGATGGAGAGCCTATCTGCGCATGGTGTTCCAAGGATGCCGATGAGCAGTTTCCATCGAGAAATAATGAGAGGAGCGCGCGTCAGTGTGCCCCCTACCTCCCGCGGCGTCGGCTAGCGCGATTTCTTCCCGGGGCAAAGGACGGTGCAGGTCCGATCGATTTGGGACGACGGGGAGGCGCGCTGATCATGATCATGCGGCCTGCTTGCCCCTCGGAGCCACTCTCGATCTGCTGAAGCCTGCATCCTGCATCTGCATGTGTATCTGCATCTGCATCACTCTCTGCTGCAGCCTGCATCTGCATCTGCATGGCCGGCGCCGTGACGGCCGCCCATTCGCCGTGCCCGCCGATCCATCGCCCGCGCCCGCGCGCCACTGCATCTGCACGCGCCTTTTGCTTTTGCGAACCCCTTCCGTCGCCTTGCGCTTGGCGCGCAGTTGTTCGCGCGTATCCGCTGCGCGTGGCGCGGTGGTGCTTCGACGACGATGGCTGGCCACCGGCCCGGGTGGATGGGTTTTCACTGCAGCCGGCGCGTGTTGCTTGCGCTTATTTTCTTGCGACTTGTTGGGGGGCGGGCTGGCCGCTAGCCGGTGGTTGGAGGCTTTGAGCGCCCGCGCGCGCGCTTGTCAACTCAGCAATCGACCGCATGGCATGACTAGCATGTGTGTCGTGGCTCGTAGCCGTCGTGTTCTCCTCGGACTTGAACCCTGTGAAAATGGCCGAGATGATACGAGGTTACGACTCCACTCGTCTATTTTTCTATAGGTATGTAACTGCGGGTTCAACGAATCGCACGGCTATAAATCCTTAAAAATAGAACCTTGATTATATTATAGGAGGTTTTTACTGACCGGTTTCCTAATGTCTATTGTTGATTGATTGTTGATCATGTTTGTGCTACTATATTTCCCAAGCCTATACATAGGTCATGTTGTTTGCCATGAAGGACCGGGTTGAAAATTCCCATCATTTCGTGGATATTGAGCTGCATGCCCTAACTAATTCACCCAAAAGGACTGGGGGTTGAAAATTCCCAGCATTTCGTGGATATAAAGTCTAAGCTGATGGGGAAAGAAGGGCAATTCACTTATACTTCAACACTCTCCCGCACGTGGAGTCCCCCCAGCCTTAAATGTGGAATAGAGTGGGCGACTTATTTAATTGCGCCGGCCAGAACTCGAACTCGAGACCCCTGGCTCTAATACCATATTGAGCTGCATGCCCTAACCAATTCACCCAAAAGCTTAAGTTGATGGAGATAGGAGGGTAATTCACTTATACTTCAACAGTGGACACCGGGCCGACTGGCATTTCTCCAGCGACGCTGTGTACAAACTGATGGGCCAAGAGTCTCTCAACCAAGCATCGCAGGATCCAGTTGTTGATGCGCCCAGCACACAATAAATAACGTTGTCAGCGCCTCGGAGGGAGGAAACCCATCTCCCACCAAGGACATGCACATAATTAGGCTTCCGCTCATATGCTTTTTGAGCCCGGCCCAATATTTCCTTCATATCCCACTATTTTTCAGGAATATCCCAATCAAATTAATTAAGAAATAGTTTATTACATACATACCACGACAACAACTAAAGATATAAAACATTCCAATTAAAAAATATGCCATTATAAAATCACAAGCATGCCATCGCAAAGATATATACCATTATGATATTATCTCTTCAGATTCATAGGAAATGGAGTATGCCATTAGGGTTTCTACATCCTCCCTCGTCCCTTTTGTTTTCAATCTCTGGCGAGCTCTCACACTGTTGTTAAGCTTCCTCCTCCTCCTCCTCTCTCTCTCTCTCTCACACACACACACACATTGACCATCACAACATTGGTATCTCTAGGTTGTGTGTTAAAACTCTAGTGAAAGGCGACAATGCGAGCATGAGAGAGCTGCAGCAATCACGACCCAATAGAGTGGCATCGATGGAACACACTAGAGTGGCGACATGCTAGCAGGATGCAAGAAACAACAGAGCTAGCATGCTAGAGTGGCGACGGTGAACGCAACAAAGCTGCAACAACGAGAACGGTAGATTGGCGGTGACATGGAGGTTGTTGGAGGGTTGTGATGGCAGTGCGAGATCATTGAGATTTTGAAATTATAAACCTAGCATCCTTCCTAAGATTTTGATATTTGTCTTCACGGATCTCACAGACGACGACATTTTTGGTAAGATTGGTGCCCATTGACCATTGTCATCACTCATCAATACGTCGGCTATTGGGATTTTTGTTTTATCATGTGGTGGGAGTTTCGTGTCGAGTTGTTGTGTAGAATTCATGACCACGACGACACCAGATGCTTTTATCAATGTTTAGATGCGATTGACAGAGACATATCAAAAAAGAATGGTGTAGGAGTATGATTGGAATGCTCATGCATCGTCTCTATCAAAGAAAAAATGTTTCTAGAGCGTGCATAAAATTCCTAGTATGACATTACTAGTGCAAGCATTGTATCACATATGTTATAAATCCTTGATCCTAGAGAGAGGAATGCAAGTTGATCTTAATATTGCTTCAGGTACACGTTGGTTGGTGTTGCGTTACCTTAATAGTTTTTCTACATAGCTCGAAATTCAATTAAAACTAGCCCGCCTTAGTGGCTAGCCCACACATACATAGCGTCTCAATTGGGGTTCAACCTCGCTCGCCCAAGAGGGTTAAATCAGCGTACTGTGATTTGGGTTGTCAATAGTTATAAACTAGTGAAACACGATGTCAACTGCCAACAAAAGAGTAGGGTGTTACGACCCCTTAGTAATGGTCTACCACCTTCGTCAACATCACGCTCGAGGAAACTCCACTCGGTACACGACCCGTGGTGTATGCTATGCTCTGATATCATATGTAACTCCTGTAACATTATCATTCTTATGAAAAGTAAAAAACCATGCATTGCATCTCATGTCATTAAAATTAAAATTTTATATTCAAATATTTAAAAGCATAAAAATGAGCTGAAAGAGAAATATTATATTGATTTTGAATTAAAAATGTATTTTGTAAAAGCTTTTAAGTAAAAATTTTAAAATTTTAAAAATATATTTTTTTTAATAAATAAAAATATATTTTTAAAATTTTTTTTTTAAAATTAGCTTGGGAGAAAATTATAAATATTTTATGTTATTATTTTCGCTTTTGGGTCTAAATTCCTTTTCCTTTTCTCATTTTCTTCTCTAATTCTCCCCTATTCGGCCTGCTGGTTCTTTATGTTTTCCTGTTGGGCCGGTGGCAAAGCCCAAGAGGAGGAGGAGGCGTGTGGCCAGCAGTGGTGGGAGATCGTGGGGTTTCTCCTCCATAATTCCATCAATTACCATTAATGCTCTTAATATTACTTTAACGGTTTTGCTCGCGCAGGTGCTGCCGTTCGCGCTCGCCGCTGCTGCGCCGCCGCCGCCCGTGCGAGGATGCTGCTGCTCGCCGCTGATGCGGGCCAACGCCGCTGCTCGCGCTGCTCGCCGCCGCCGCCGCCGCCGCTGCTCTCCGCCGCCAACGCCGCTGCTGCGCCGCCGACACCGCTGCTCACCGCAGCCCGCCGACGGCTAGTCGATCTATTCTTCTCTACCTCTCTAATTTGCTCGATTTGTAGCTTACGGAGTTTTTTTTTCACTTTTTTATACTGTTTTTTCATTACTTCTGCACGGTGAAATTTCTATACAATCGTACTGAAAAAAGGAGCGCCTGCACGAAACGCAAAACGCAGGCGCCTACGTTCTAGTCGGTCCCTTACTTTAATGCGGAAATTTACTTTTGAAAAAGGGTTATCCGTCCATTCCGACCTCTCTCCATCCAAATTCTCTCTGTTTTCAAATCACAGCCAAACCCCTCTTCTATTCCCCTTTGTTTTTCTTCCAATTCTTCGCGTTTAAGTCTCTGATTCTCAAACCATTCACGTTAGCCCCTCTTGGAATCATAAGAACCCATTTTGCTGTTGATCCGCACGCGACATTGACCGGAGCCTCGCGGATTTGTCGATGAAAAGCTCGTCAAAATTCGCTATTTCTTCAAATCCGTCGCCAAATATGGTATAAACTCCCCTCTTCCTTCCTCCTAAATTATCTAGGCGTTGAAGCGGTTCCACTTTTCGGGTTTTAGCGGTTTTTTGTCGTCTCCGGCGAGCCGCGCCGCCACGGCGCCGCCATGGAGGTGGCTGCTGGCGCTGTAGATGAAGAACAGAGAGAGCAGAGGCGATCCTGGCGGCGGCCCGTGAGAGGAAGAGGCCCAGGGCGCCGAAAGACTAGGCCCAGCGCGGCGCGCGTGAGGCCCATGAGAGAGTAGGCGCAAGGCGCCAGGCAGCGGGGAGCGAGCAGGCCGGCAAGGCGCGGCCCAGGGGCGGCAGGGGGCGCTGCCAGAGAGAGACAGAGAGGGGCGGTGCAGGCTGGTACGGTCCAAGAAGAGGGCGGTCGGTGTTATTTTGATTTTGCTTATATTATTTTTCCAGCAGCAGTTAATAATTAATATCTTTAGTTTTACATATCAAAAAATTGTAAAATAAATTTCAAAATGTACATAAAATTCATGTCAACTTGTTGTAATTTTTATTGGAGCATTTTCATACATTTGTTTACGTGATTTTCTGCATATATGTTGTCCGAATTTGCTTGCCGCGCCAAAGGAAAAGTGGCAGTGTTTTGAAGAAGTGGGTTCGCCAGAGTCGAGGCAAGTCTGAACCTTTGTCACATGTTCTTATGAATTATTTTAATAACTATATTGAAAAGCATGCTATGTTAACACATAACACTAAAATGTTAATTAGTTAGTTTAGCTACACACATCCAGTAATATTATTATTCATATTAAAACTGTCCTTGTGACCATATTTTATTATTTAGCACTTATTTATATTGCCACGCTCACAACTTAGGTTTTGCATGGTGCTTGGAATGTTTACACCACTTTTATTGTATCTGTAATGAGTTGTCTCATATAAGCTGTTTTGATGTGATTTTAAAATACGATTGTTGCCGTCATGTTTCTAAAAGGGGTTAGATGATGGTGGGTGCTATCAGGATAAAAACGTTACGCAAAACCTAATTGGGGTGGCCGGCTGCAACGTGGGTGCAACAAGCACAAGACTTAGGCCTAGCGTGGGACTCATCCTGATTCTCAAATAACTGATTTCTTAAGATAGTCGAGCTAAGTATTACAGTGCGACCATGTGTGTTGGAGTGTGACAAACTTGACTTACTACCCTTCGAACTTTTGTTTTGGTCATCCCAAGTGGCGGAGATGGTGCGGAAGATCCGGATGTCATCCTTGAGGCTAAAGAGGTGAACACAGCTAACGGGAAGTCATCCTGCGCTGTGAGGTATCTTTTAGAGGGGATGTCGGCCAAGAGTTAAATGGTTAAAGGTCTCATTACGATGTTCTCCGATGGGACTGTATTGTATCGCATGGGTAAAGCGTGCGATCTCTGTAGATTGTACAACTATCATGATAGTTTCGTCCGAGGTCAAGGGCGGACGACGGGGGAGCTAGCTCTGTTAGTTTTAACATTTTGTTTTAAAAAAGTTTTTAACAGAAAACCATGACAAAAGTCGTGTGTTTTGGTTTTCTCGTCACAAGAAGACTGTGAGCGTGGGATTGTAAGTTCATGGTCGAGAACTGTGGTTAGCCACTTGGGCAAAACCGACAGTCGCTGAAAATTGTGAAATTAAACGATCCAAACTTTTTTCCCAATGTTTTCCATGTTTCAAAAACATAGGGTCAACCAAAAGTAGCTTTATTCAAAAGAACTTTACCCTTCATTTGAAAGCCTTAATTGCATATAGTCAGTTTTACTTGTTGCGTATTCGCCTACTCACTCCATTTTTTATGTGGGCTGCTGATTAAAACGAACAGGTTGGAGTCCGAAGAATCCTACCTCGAAGAAAAGATCCAAGGGGATGAGTTCCGCTTAGTTCAAGGAGATTAGGCTAATATGGGAGTCCAAGATGAAGGCTGTTCTGATGTTTAAAAGCTCACCCTATCGCTTGTCTATGGGAATCATTTTGGTGTTGTTATTTTCTTTTATTAAGATTATCTAAGTCCTCCGTTGTTTAAAGGTCTGCATGTATGAGAATTGTATTGATAGCCATGTCGGCTTATGTACTCTAATGTAATAAAGTTTATTCGCTTGACTGTTATGATCTAAGAGCTATATATCTGTGTCTAGCTATTTGACTCAGGGAATAGAACAGGTAAAGCACGGAGTGGATCTGACTTGATTTTCGGGTCCATACAACTCCCTAACCCGATATTTACTTAGAGCCAGTTCATCTTTGGGTGTGGTTCACACATACATAGCATCTCACTTATTTGGCATTGCTCGTCTAAAAGAGTTAACCTGGAATGCTATGATTTGAGCTAGCGGGAGTTAAAAATTAGTTGAACACGATATCAATCAACAAAGGTGATATTCAAGAGCAGCGTGTTACATTATCATATGGTTATAGGTCAACGATATAATGAAACTGTATTATTCTTAAAAAAAACTAAATGATAGGGACGACTCCTCTGGAAAATACCTGTAAACAGCATCTCTTGGCCATCTGAATTTTGATGCCCTCCCCGGCGAAACGAACAAGATCAGATCATTCGTTGGTTGCCTATGGCATGGCAAGCTGCAAAGGGCAACTGTTTGGCTGCATGAGGCAATCCCCTGCTGTTGGCTTGCGGTGCTCGGCCGCAGCTGCAAATGGAATGGCATGGCTCAACGGCAACCGATGGATCGGAGGCCTGTGCCGCATGTGGTCTTTCAACTTCTCTGCTCACGCCGTGCAGGTAGCAGTCGCCTTTCGGGCAGGCTCCCAGGCCGCACGGCCATCTACTTATTTCCGCCCACTCTTAATGCCGCTGTCATCGCCCACTGCGGCCGCGAAAGGGATGCTCATCTGCTCCCCTGCTGCTCCGTAATGGCCGCCACTCCACGCCCGAGAGCGATGCTCGTCCGCGCGCCCGCGCGCTCTCCTATCAAACTCAGCATGCCCAACATGTTGGGCTCATTCTCTCCCTGTCCAAATGCAAGTTGAGCTACCATATGTGAATATGTGATATGTCACTCCCCACTGTCGATCAATGCTGCCTGATGACTGGTGACTGAGCCACTAGGCTAGCGTTCGGTTGATACTGATAGCTGGCATATCAAAATTGTACATATAGACAAGCAATGTCTACGCGTGCCCTTGACGCGTGGCATTAGTTTCATAAGGCTTAAGTGCATTCTGAATTTTTTGTTTTAAAATAAATCTAATTATTTCTTATTTCATTTTATAAAAGTCAACATTTTCAATGCTTAAATTCATTTATGGACTCCCACCATGATTTTTTTGTTGCATTTTGATTTTTTTTTAGTTTTTTGGAACTTTTTTGCGATCTTTTAGATTTTTTTACTATTTTTATAAATTTTTTTACTCATTTCTTAATTCATTTTATAGAAGTCAACATTTCTAGTGTTAAAATTCGTTTATGGACCTCACCATGAATTTTTTTGTTGTGTTTTGTATTTTTAAAGTTTTTTGGGTTTTTTTTATTTTTTTGGATTTTTTAATTCTTCCTAATTTTTTTAATTGTTTTAACTTTATTTTATAGAAGTTAAAATTTTTAATGATCAAATTCATTTATGGACTTTTATTTTGTTGTGCTTTTTTTGAATTTTTTGAATTTTTCTTGGTTTTTTCATTTTTCGTTTTACATGTACAAATAAATAAATTGATAATAGTTCGGGAAAAAAAACGGTGGAGGCGATGTTGGGATTCGAACCGCGATCTCCAGCCGCGTAGATAGCTGAGCTAGCCAACTAGCCGAAGCGCACACTTATTTTCATCCAGGCAATCTTCTTTTAAAGATGTGTAGATAAATAAATTGAGAAGGGGGCGCCAAAAAAGGGCGGAGACTGGGATTCGAACCGTGTTCTCCGGCCTGAAAGGTAGCTCAGCTAGCCAACCCGCCAACGGGTCCACCTTCTTCTCAGACAAACGAACCTTTTTCTTTTAAAAGTTAAACTAGTATGGATGGCCGGATGTTGGCCGACGAGACGATCGGACGGTCGACGATCTTTAGGCGACGAGGCTTCGCGGGTGCACGGCGAAGCGTCCACGTGGACGCACCGGAGGCCGGCCGGTAGCGCTTTGTTATATAGAGTTGATTCGTGTCGAAAATCACTTTTATAATATTATTGTTTTAAAATTTTTATAAATAATTTGCAGCAGTAACAATGGTACTGTTATATCTTTAAGACGGTGTCAATACGCAAGAGACGAGGGGGTATGTCACTCCCTAGTATCGATAAATGCTGCATGCATGACGACTGATGAACTACGATTCGTCTCAAAAGGCATCTCCGTAATATCACTGTTTTAAAGATTTTTTTATACAATTTGCAGTAGTATTTTTTTTTTCAAGACTATGTCAATATGCAAGACGAGGGTGTATGTCACTCCCCAGTATTGATAAATGCTGCCAAACGACTGATGAGCTACTGTTATGGGCTAATGTTCAGCTGATACTGATAGCTAGCTAGGCTGCGGATGAAAGAGCAGCTTCAGCTTGCTGCGTGAGCCATCATGTATGCACTATTATGCTTCGTCTCCGACTCCAAGTGGCGTTGCGCGGTGGGCATTCAGAGCGTCGTGGTCCATATATGGATGCATCACCATCTAATATATGTATATTTGGCATTGTGTCTTCAATATCTTGAACTAGGTAGCGGATGTTCCCATGCCAAGACCCTTAGAGTGGCGACGTCGATCGATCGGCGTCGCCTTTTGTTCGTCTACGATCGATGCGTGGAGTACACATTCTTGTTCGGCGTTGTGTTCATGAGTAATGGGCGCTTTAAATATCTCCCAGTATGTGTGTCGTCGTTCCGACTGTTGGAGGAATAAGACCGACTTCGTTCTCCAACCAGCTAGGTTTATTCCCTGGATGGCACCACTGCTCACTAGGGCTTCGGCATCCGTCGTCTAACCGAAGCGAGATGTCGCAGACTAGATCAAGACGTGCGACTGAATTAAGGAGTTAAGGGATGGCAACAAACGCAATTGCATAATTTAACCGGTAATCTAAAATTCTGACCTGACGAGAAATTGTGGTATTATACTTCAACGAGAACTCCCGTTTCTTTTTCATTTTTGGTCTGCGAACTAGAGTTAATCATGCCTCGGGTCGATGTAAAATGGGCTTGACCCAAATACATGTTGGGTTGTTGTTGGGCCGACCCAAGCATGACACGGAAAACAAGACAACATATTATAATTATTTTGATAACATTAGAAATCATAAGTCCGATGGCATCGTTTGTAATAGTCCATAATAATCCATAGACCATGCCAACTCTTGTATCGCTTGGCCATCCATTTGTTGTTCCCAGCAACTCAAATCTTATCATCTTCACCCCAGGAAGCTTTCTCCCTCCCTCTCTCTCATCGTGAGCTCAGGTGAGATATATATGGCTCAACGCATGCATCTCCCGTTTTCGTAAAGCCTGAAACTCCTTGTATTAACGCCGCTATCATCTAAGACCAACAATTATGCTATCTATAACAAGTGTGGTAAAAGCCGAGTTAGGGGTTGGGATTTGTGGATGGAGGTATGGATATGTTGTCTCTTTGCCCTGATCTCTCTCCATCTCTCATGTCTGATTTGGATAAGATGGTCGTATTTGAGAGAAGATGATCCGGATGTTGGTGGAAGAGAGCTAGTCCGGACATTGGCAGAGTTGACGTGAATTGCAATATCATTACTATCGCTCTGACGCTGTCGACCCGGCCTGCATGTTCCTGCCCCTTCCCCTGCGAAAACGTCTACGATCAAAGTACAGGTTACTGCACGACGAGCTAGCCGCGTTTACTGCCGTTCAATGCACAATTGCTTGCACACTGCACACGCTAGCTCATCGCCTGCCGACGTCGGGCGCTGGTCGGTCTGCCATGTTCAGATACGAGAGATCGATCGATCTCATGCATGCAGCCATGACCATGCGCTATCTCATTATTTCGCGACGCCTGTGCTCAACGGCGGCGGGTGCCGGGTGGCGAACAGGAAGTGCATGCATACGCGTGCCTGCTCCAGTTCTCCTTGTTTCTTAGCTCCGAATCAGCTCTCGCCGACGCAATTTTGGCGGCTTGCCTGCCTTCTGCCGTGTTTCATCGGCGTGCTGGACCGTGGTTAGACTTATTAGACCATGATGGGCCAGTAAATCGATCGATAATCGGAGAAGCCGGATGGATTCTATGGATTCAAGATATTCGCACGCATCATACTTCTATTGGAGTTGACTCGAACATAACCAACTGCACAATTTGCACAGTATCTCTATATTCCAATCAGCCTCCCACGTTGAATCTGAAATCCTCGAGTAGAAAGCGTGGCAGTTTTCTATCTGACAGTAGCACGCTAAGCATGTATAGTACTGTGCATTCGTGTGGTCGTCCGACGGTCTCCTTCCCGCCGTCTCATCGCTTATCTGTGAGAAAATTCCACTATTTTTCAAAGATTTTCGTGTAGTCATAATTATGTGTAGTAATTATGTGTAGTCATAATTATGTGTAGTCATAATTTTCAAAGAAAATTCCACAATACTCATAAATTCCTCACTTCTTGTGGAATATAATTCCCCCGCGCAGGATCCCTTTTCTTGACAGAAAATTTTTTGGAGTAGTACAGTAGTAGTAGTAGTAGTAGTAGTAGTAGTAGTAGTAAATTCCAGGCAAGCGGGCAGCGTGCTATGGAGATTGATTTCCTTGGGCATTTGCTCATCCACCCCTCCGCGGAAAAAATTGACGATTTGTCACTTTTAACATGTTAGATCTATTGTTGATGCTCGTATGATTTTTTTTATAAACAAACTTTTCATTTGAATAACATATAAACAAAAAAGTATGTGGTCTGTTGCCTGCTTTATGGTTGACGCCATCCTCTCTGGTAATTCTCATTTTTCAAGGTCTTCTATTGATTGTATGAATTTTTGTTTAACATGAAAGTTGTATAAAATTTTGAGACGTATCTTTTTTGTGTAGATAATTTTTCATTTGAGAAACATATGAATGTAGAAAAAAATCATTTAGCTCGTTGTTTTCTCCTCTGTGTCATGCTTGATCTGATTAAGCCCAATAGCGGCCCAACGTGCTCTTGGACCGTCTCGGGCCTTGCTTTTGACGGTTTGTGTCGATATGGGAAGATGATCTGGGTGAGTCTGCCTGTTTTGCATCGCCCGACGTGCGATGGGCCTAGCTTGGCCAATTCCTAGCACTCACTTGTGAAAAAAAGTGGTAGAGGACCACAACCTCGACAACCTAAACTCATCGACACCCTCGCCGCCACTAATTTCAGTGATCTCACAGAAGTTAAGTAGGCGATACAAAAAAATATTTTTATATGCTCATATTTCAATTTAATTTTATTATAATGTTATTTTATGGCATTTGACACTATATAATAGAGAAAATATACGATCAAAGGTTATCTTTAAAAAAAATCAAATAAAAAATCAGCTCTGTAAAATGGATGGAGGAAGTAATATTTTGTTTATATACCAATTTGGTACAACGTCATACTCCCTTTGTCCATAAATAATCTATGTATAAGAGAAATTACAAAGATCAAAAAAAGCAATTAACGGATTAACTATCCATTTAATCTTAGAAATATTACTGTGAAAGTAGTGTCATCATTTACTCCTTCTAGCCTCTTACCCCAAAAGTTGTGGGGATAATTCTCTGTGTGCCACTAAATTTTTTTTTAATCCCCTGTATACCATCCTATGTGTATGACATGTGGGTCGTATGAGTGTATGATATGTGGGTCCAATGGCATACAAAGTATTTTTTATTTTTTCAGTGGTATACAAGGTATTTTTCCAAAGTTGTGTCCTTGCACCAATCAAAGGACTGTATACTTGTAGCAGGCCCACAACAAACATAACTCCCACCTCGACGTGCAATTAAATACAGCCTCATGCAGTTAAAATAGGGCTAAAATAGGGATGGCAACCGGGCGGGTATCTTCGGGTACACTTCTATCCTACCCGAACCCGAAACCCGAAAATACTACCTGTCGACGATTGGGATATCGACCCAAGTCAACTAAGGTTCTTGAAGATTGAGATAGGAGACACGCCAAACAATGCGAACAGCAGCGAACAGGGAGACAGGGTTTTTATCCTGGTTCAGGCCTCTCGGGAGAGATAATAGCCCTACGTCCAGCCTTTCTTATATATCAAAGATGATTACAAGAGGTGGCTCGACGAGACGAACAAGTCTCGGCGAGATTGTGGTGTTCAGGGAGCAAAGTGCTATGATCAGGTGTCTAACAGATGCTAAAAGCTAGATCAAGTCCCCTCTACACGCCGTAGGGGCCCTGTTTATATAGTGTAGATGAACCAACCTACCGAGGAATATCGGGCCGGGCTAACTACGAGATCGTAACGAACTCAGTACATGCCAAATATGTCCTACAGTAGATAAGGTAATCTCCTAGTCTTGGGGATCATGACCTCCAATCCAATCCGGGAAACCAACGTCCGGGTCTTCACGCGGTCACGCAGAACCATGTTTGAGTCGGACTCAAACATAATTCCTTGCCCATTACGCACCGTGCCAACCAGGAAGCTGTTCGGAAGGATGCATATGGGCCAGATAGAACCTTCCAGGGAACTGGGCCCTGGTAGGCTGTTCGACTAGGCCGTCAGGGAGTGGGCCATGGCAATGAGCCGTATTTTTATCCCCGACAACTCTGTTCATTGAAAAAGATCCCATGCCAAAACTGAATTACAACTCTATTCTGACATTTTTCATTGAAAAAGATCTCATGCAAAAAGAGATGGCTGATAACTATAAATCAAAAAAGATGCATACCGGTGATGTTGATCTTCGTTGTTCTTGTCAATCTCTTCCATGGCGTCTTCATTTTTTTTCTTGCGAATCTCTTCCATGGGATCTTCACTGCTACTAGGCATTGCCGCCGCCTGTTCCTAACGAGCGCTGTTTCTGTGTGAATGTGTGATAGCGCGGCAAAACAATTCCCTGTTCCGACCTGACTCGGTTGCGCAGTGGCCTGTTCGCGGCCCATGAGAGCGACGTCCAGCGCGGCCTGCTCGCTCGCTCGTTCGGCCGGTAAGCGCGGTGACGTCCTGTGCGGCCTGCTCGCTCGCTCCAGTCAAAATGCACGCTGTGCATTTTAGCGCGCAACTGCAGGCTATCCAGATCGCTCTCTCCCCATCCCAATTCCTCTCGTCTCCTCTGGGGAAAGCCAGTCCGGCGCCAGTCGCCGCCTTCCTCCGTCAGAGGAGCCTCCACGCGCGTCGTCACATGGAAACGCCGCCGCCCAGAACCGAGCAGGGCTGGATCCGCCGCCGCTTCGCCGGTCCAGACGCCGGAGCTTGTGGACACCGCACCAGGGAGCCGCCATCCATCGTCTTGGAGTACCTCATCGATGTAATCCGGATCGCCCTTACTGCCGCTGTCGCGCCGACCACTGAGGGTCCTGCCTA